>MU383966.1:0-127083 GCA_022495065.1 Xylaria telfairii | reverse complement strand
GGATTTGGAAGGCATGGACCCTTTAGACCCAAAGAGAATTATTAGTTGAATAGAACACTGTTCCAAGCCCTTATTACATAAGCCCTTGTCACATGCTCGTTATAATCCTAAATATGTTTATGCTGAAGCATTTCAGGTACTACTCACTATTGGAAGGAGTGCGGTTGAGATAAATGAAAGCCTAAAGGCTTAAGCTTAAAGGATCTCGAAGGGGCCCATGAGTATCTCCTAACTAGCTCTCGGACCGCCCAACGAGAGACTTTAGCGAGGCTGGCTGTCGGAGGAGTTGGGTCGCGTACCGCCGTCTCATTCCGGACATCCACGACATGTGTTCCCACCCCTTATCCCACATCTCAATTGTCATAGGACTGAAGCCTGCCTAATGCCAACGCCTGCCAAGATTACGACAAGACACACAACTTGGAGCCAGTGGTTAGGCAGCCAGAGAGGGACAGGCCAAGGCGCAGGCCCCAAGGCATAACTATGAGGAAAGGGCAAGGAGGTATGTATTAGGAAGCCAAGGACCCTTTAGACCCCAAAAAGGCTATTAGCTGAATTGAACACTGCTCCAAGCACCGTGTCACGAATCCAGTATACGGTAGGTATAGGGTCTCAAGGCTACTGTGAGGCTAGATACATATACAAAAGTCCCTTTGTTCTTATGCCTTGTGACACACCGGGACACAAGCGCCTGCCTATGGACCGATTAAACATAGAACGGTGCGGGCAGCTTGTAACTTTTATTCTACCCCATGAGAGTTTCGAACCATTCATCGTAATGTAGTAGTCTGCTAAAAATAACATCAATGTTTCTAAGATCCGCGATTTCGCCGCAGCATACCAGCCTAGACAACATAATAGGTCTTCAGCCTGCTTTGATAATGCATCAGGCGGTATTGAGATGCGATATCTATGTAGGCTATACCTGTAGTGTAACCCACCAAGTTTCGGTAGCATAATTATCAATTACGTCAAAACTCTCAATAGATGATTGTTCTGCAGAAATAGGCTTTCTTCCTATTCTATAGTGTGCGGAATAACACTGGCAGCCCACCATATCACGAAGCAGTGTTATTTGCATAGAGACATTGGTGGATGCTCTAGGCAATCTAGTAGTCTGGCATAAGCAAGGTAACATTTAATGCATTGGAAAATGGTCAGACTGCAGGCCTGCATATCATGCAGTAGTAGCAGCATTAATATTAGGACCGCCTTTGGGTCCCATGCCACCCAACCCGCATTCTACTCATTCAATTCAGTTAAATAGCATATTATCTGGCCTTTATATTATGTGCGCCAGTCGTTAGCAGCTCTTCCTCCTCCCGTCGTTCCACGTTCCACGTTCCATGCATTCCGCTACACAATCTTGTTATCCGAACAACTTCACCGTCGTACGCCATGGTGGATAGAAGAACGTAGTATGCTAAATAGTTCAACTAACAGAGTCCAGATATTCCACCGATACCCCCTCCTTCCCGCGGGACCCCAAACACGACCTTCCCTCCCACCGACTGTTAACGTCGGCAGCCTAAATACTATAGCTCCAACCATTATGGAATCGTCTAGGACTGAAGCAGCGACCAATCAGGTCCAAGAAGACGAATCAGAAACAACCACGCGATATGCGAACTCGGTCGCTAGTATGAATGCCAACACCACGGGCAGCTCTATCACCGGTCCTATCTCAAGTTTGCATACTTATATTTGTGATATCTGCAAACCACAAAAGGTATTACCAACGTGGAAATTGTCCAGGGATTTGTTCGGCCCAGCTAATGTATGTATAATTAGACCTTTACCAGAGCAGAGCAACTTCGGTAGACTCCTATCAATTTTCGAAGTGACCATTAAGACGTATCTGACTCGGTGCTCTACAGTCGGCATCTGCTTTCTCATCCGCCGGCGGCGTATCCTTGCAAATACCCCTCGTGCGATAAAACCTTCCATCGTCAGGATCTTCTTGATAGACACACAATACGACAGTCAGTGGCCTTCATATAATATTAACAGGAATCTCAGATTTAACTAGCTAATTCGCATCTATGTAGCGAACAAGACGATAAAAAGGCGAAAATATCTTCTTTTCAATTACAACCCAACCCTCTTCCTGGCTTCCGTAATTCATTGCCATCTCATTCGGCCAGCAATTCTCCAAACTCTTCACAAACGAGGGGGCAGAGTTGTTCTAAACCTCCCCCACGTGAAGTCAAACGAAATTCACCGCCTCGCGCAAAGCCACCACCGCGACGGCAAAGGCCCATACACGACAAAAACCATGAAGCCAACAGAGGCAGCAAAAATAACGATTGCGCGATTCTACCGTCACTTTCGATCACAACAACCGTTTATTCAGCCGTACCATCAATTGTTCATGGAATACCTGATAAATTCATCACGGCAATTGCAAAGAAAATTATTACCGAACTATCACAGAGTATATCTGAGCATTTGCCACAAGATTTATCTTTTATTTTACCAGGACTTCTTACGGCATCTGCAGACAGGTTTGGGTATATGAAGGTACCCAGCGTTGATTCTTCCTTGATTCCGTTAATATCTAGGTCTGTAAAATGCTGCCGCTCCGTCGCCTCAAACGCTTCCAGCTGATTACTGAGCAGACAGATTTCTCGCTCTATTATAAACGCGTTCAATAAAGAAGAAGACAATACCCTCCTAGCTAGAAACTCTCCATCAAATAGTCACGACATGATACTTGATGAGAAGATCTCTTTGTGGGAGAGCCAGAAGCGTTTCGATGATCATGCCAGTAGCATGGACTTCGACGATGTCCCTAAGTTACAGGAACATAGGGATTATACGTTGAACTCTCCAGCGCACCGTTGGCTTAAGTCTGCGATATTGAAGGCTTTACGCTTAGAGACAATCAATTACGATCTGATTCGCAATATACAGCAACCAATACTCGGAATCCTACGGGATTCAGATAAGAGTATTGTTGACAAAACATCGACAACGTATTGTGTCACTTTTCATATCCCTCGATTACCACTCGATCGCATAAAATCTATTGAAGATTTACCTCAGACTATTGTCCTTGTAGGAGAGGAAAACCATGCGTATGCAACTACTTGTGATGAGTATTTACGGCTTGTATGGCCAGAGTCTGGCCCACAAATTCTCGAACTTTTCTCGTCAGTCGAACAGAAAAAGACTGAAAATGCACACACTTGTAAGTGACTGCTCCAAGAATAGGAAATCTGTAAATTGACTGCTATGTTTAGGTAGACTCTTCGACGGCAGTGAGGTCACAATTATTCTCGATGAGCAACGCATGATGCTGGAAGTAACCGTCACCGGATCTATATATTCCATTGTCGAAGTGGGGGAACAGGTGGCTTGGATGGCCACCGCCTTCAATCTATCGATTAATTTTGGGCAGTTATCTATAATTTCAAGAACGCCATTATGGGCTAGTTGGCCAGGGCCTTCTCCAGTGGCCCCGTTTGCCGCTCGTATAACTACCTCCGGTTTCGAGGATAGGGCGGCAGGCTTCATCCTCGAATACCCCCTATCCGATTATCTATCATGCCCTAATGACTTATTTGATGGGTATGGCAAATGCTGGACAAGACTGTTTGGGCGACTAACACTAGTTAAAGGGTATCCCATCCCTCGACGTGCAAGACCTGGGACCGGAATTGAGATACCGCTTCCTATGCTAGCAGCATTGGCCAATTCGCAAAAAGTGGCAAGGTTTTCTGGGAAGTTCTTGATTAAGGGATATTCTATCGCAGCTATTCCGACATCGCGATGCGACGAGTTCATATACTGGCACGTGGTTTCCAATGAGTCTGGCGACTACCTCGGATTCAGTGATTCTCGAATCAAGGATTTATTTTCTCGTTACCCTTCAGGATTAACACTAGGGGACTTGGAGTTCGGTAGGCATATCGTGGGATGGTGTGCTTATGCAAAGAATAACACTGGTACGTTTAACTGACATTTGACATTCATCTCCGTAGTGCATCGAAAGTATTGACACGAACCAAAGGGACACCAAACGCAAACTATTCAATTAAATGGTCCTGCCTGGGGCCTCCTGCAACAGGTTTAGCATTAGAGAAAATATCCATTGTTGGGGGAATGTTCGTCACTGGTGGTGCCTCTATGCTGGTGGGGAAGAGAGACAAAGCCATTCAACTGCAGTCTCGGGACGACTACATAATGCGCCTCAAGTGGGTATCTAAAAAGTTCGTGGTTCTATACGATGTTGAATACAGAAGAGCCTGGCTAGTGGATGGTCTCAGTGCCCTTCTACACCTTCTTCGGACCTCCTTAAAACACGACCTCCAAGATCCCTTCAAATCTTTATTTCTATACGACCCCTCAGCATTGAAAGAGGCTTCTGGTGTTGAAGAGGGCAAGGATAGTGCTATTAGGGTCTTGACAAATCCCGAAAATCTAAAAATACCCCTTTATGCGAAGCCGGAGAGCGCCAAGGAAGAAGTTACCGCCAACAACGCAGGGGCTCAAGCAAGGATCCTGAGCAGAACAAAATCCAATTATTGCCTGAAAGACAGGATTGAAAGCTTTTGCGACGTTCTAGAGCAGATCATAGCGTATCAAACTGATATGGAAGATCAGGACGGCGTTGGATTTAAACTACGGTGTACTCCCCGTCGCCACCTTGAGGGCTTTGACTTTATGGATATCGCAACAGACGAAGACCCAATCCGGCCACGGATGATAAACCTAAGATCAAGCGGGAGGGGCTGGGTAGACTTTACAAGGGCCATTCATGCAGTCACTCTTTTTGGAAGCGGATTTGGCGAGCTTATACAGCCTCGTGAAAGCATGGTTCCAGGTCACCATTCATGCAATTCATGTTCGGAGGTTCCCAAGGGGCAAGACTATCTTGCGGTTTCTGTGCCCAATATCTGGGACATTCTAGAGAAGCGAGGCAGCACAAGAACTACCCCATGGAGGCTCGTTGATAGCATCTACTGGCACAGCCCAGATAAAAGTTTTGAGCCTTGCGATGCTGTTGGTAAACTAGGCACAAAACACGACAGGGTGCAAGTACTTCTCCCTGACACATTTCTCAAGCTCTGGGGTCGGAACTTGAAAAGCCCACCCCTCCTCTGGTTGGCTCCTATGGGGGCAGTCATCTTTGGTCATAGTACACGTTTCCCTCTACGTTGGGGCGACCGGGGAGACCCAGACGAGGGCCAACCAGATGAGGAGATGGATGAGATAGAATCGTCTTTCCACGACACCGGTATGGGCACAAGCTCGGCTTCCCCCGGGCCCGGTGTATCTGATGGTAGTTCTTCGCAATCTTTTATGTCTCCATTTCAGAGTACTATAACACCCGTGGAAGGACCAGTAAGCGAGGAAGAGCAGTCAGTCAAGAAGAGGAGACTAGGGAAAGAGTTATTCGGCGTTGGTAGCTCGTCAGGTCTCTTCTCAACTCAACAGGAGACTCCACCGCCTAGTCAAGCTTCTGGACGACCTACTCACACATTTATTAACCTTACGCCTTCATGGAAGAAGAGAAAGAGCTCATAGAATCTTTTATGTAATAAAGGGTCATCTGTATGTTGTGGAAGCGAACTATCCAAAGTCCTTTGATGCCAAGCCTGTTTCGAGTCTTTATCTTTACCTATAGGCCCTAGTCTTCTACCTCTCTCCGTTTGGCAGGTGCGCTTGTATATGTGGATAACCTGTGCGGAAGAAGGGTAACAGCTGCCAGGCCAGTACTGTAATTATCTGATTTCTCGCTCTGTTATTAGCACGTTCGACAAAAAAGCCGACAATACCCCAGCCCAGGACTACCCATTACATGGTCGCGACATAATACTTAATAATACGATATCTTTGTGGGAGAGCGAGGAGATTTGAGCCGATGACAACCGCCACGGCGGCTTCGAGTCCCCTCCGCGAGTTACAGGAACACAGGGATGCTTTGTTCAGCTATTTAGAGTATAAAGCACAGTTCTTCGTGGATTTTTCACGCGAAGAAGGGTCAAATTATCGCTTGGGACGTCCTTCTTGCGACCAACGTATATACGTCCTATCTATTACCTAAGTTAGCCAAGCTTACTATCCCTGTGAGAGCGTAGGTGTCGCAATGAAGCCTCCCCAGGGGGCACGCCGCTCGCTCAGTGTCACACAGCCAAAGCTAGGTGCCTATGTCTGCTAGCCTTCCGGTTAGATATACAGCCTCGAGGAGCCGCAACCATTGGTCGGCGATTATCACGAGACGACGTCGTGAATCCTATAATCAGTCGGGCGCTGCACAGAGCCTTAAGCAATGCCATTAAACTCATTCCTGGAGACATGACCAAGACAGAGGTCTTGACTGCGGCATACGAGTGGACGGGAATCATGGGCTATTCACGGGACGGTAACCCCTGGGTTGGGCGTGGTAAGTCATTCTCGGACACATATTTTCCCTTTTCTCAGATCAAGATTTCTCGAAGGCGCCCGAAATGACGGTAGTCAACTTTACGCGATTACTGACTTGGACGGCTTTAGTACCCAGCACTTTACTAGATGCTCCTGGGCCAGAGACTGACGCAGATGGGTTATGGATTAGCGCAGGATACACGGGGCATGGGATGCCGGTGGCGCCCGGGTGCGCTGTCGCTATCGCACGAATGATGCTAGGGAAAGAGGATGGCTTGGAGCTGCCAAAGACATGGGTGGCGAGTAATGAGAGGGCGCAGCGGGCGAGAAGTGCGAAGTTTCCCGGAGCCGGTGAAGACACTTAGCATGTAAATCAATGATGAGAGCGGCAATCTAAGATTTTCCTATAGCGGATAGCAACGTGGTATGCGACATGATTTAATAAAGGCTTAAGTATACAAGCTTAGGGGACATTCAAGGTGTAATAATCTTCTAGGAGTAAAGGGGGTCATGAAGGACTTAAGCCCCTATTTTGTTAGATAGGAGGTCTATAGTCTATCTGTTCTGGGCAGTCTCAATTTCCCCTACATTCCCTTCTTTTCGCATAAATGCGTTTGATGACATGAAGGTGGGCAATACCATTAAATACCTGGTATGAGAATGTTCAAAACACATAAGGTTCCTACAAATCGTCCTTGAAACCGATATTAACCCTAGGACAAATACCAATCGCGCTGAGAAACCATCCACACGAGAGCCGAGCCACTCAAAAAGAACGAAAATAAAGTCTCCTGCAGACGAGCAGTCTTGAACACGAAGACTTCCGCACCATACAAGAACAGGACACCAGCAAAGGTCAAAGCAGCGAGGTCGTAGACCTGCGGATTCGAGATGTGGTAGGCAGCGTAGAAGCGGATGAGACTGGTGTATATGTTCTTGACGCCATACACTCGCGCCAGCAGACCACTGGGCGGCGGTGCTGCAGAGCCGCTGAATTGCGTGAGAGATACTGCGGGACTCTGAACGTAGCACACCACAGTGTGGACTGCCGCCATCAATGCCGGCTATTAAAGAATTAGCAACGTCGTCTCCGAAACCATCTAAATGGCTCGGATGTATCATTGCTAGGGAGTTACTCACTATTAGGAGGAAGGAGGGTAGGTAGCCCTCGTGCAGAGGTAAGAAGGGAAACTTGTCCATAATAATAATGACGTCAACGAGGCGTCAGGGCAGTTGAATATGGAGTGATTTACTTCGACGGGAAGGAGACAGAGAAATAGTTATTATGGTCTAAGTAGATGAAAGCGAGATAACTACATAGATATGAAGACCAGTTCATGATAAAGTAGTAAGAGCTAATCGCAAAAATTTCCCGATCCCTATCGGAGCTAGAGGCACTGCAGCGCGGCCATACTTCCGTTGCGGGCATTCAAAGCCAAGGAAGCTTGGCGGTATATAGGTCCAAAGCTATTCCAATTGAGCCAATAAAATATTGCGCCGGTCTGCTGGAATAGAACTGTAAGTGGGCACTGCCGGCAGTCATTGGCAGCTTTGAAGAGCCGACTGAACATGTCCCCCCGCCGGTCGGATAAGTCGGGGCTGGAACTTCCCAAGACACAGCGTTAGGAATGGTCATGGCGCTGTTAATTTAAGATGAGGCTCCCAAAACAGCTACTGTACAGTCCATATAACGCGTTACGCGTCTAGGCTTGCCCGAGACGGAAGGGCGTTAGACGTGTACTTAGACCTAAACTAGCGTTAGGGAATTTTATAATTACATACTCTATCTAATAGACGGTTTACATGGGAGAACTGTGTCTGTCCCTCGAATTGATAGAAATCTTGAATCCCCAAAACGAAAGAATCGCCTGAGTACTCTTCTCACTGATTGGGTACGGGAACCCACCCCCTTGGTAAGTATCCCACTTGCAAACGACTGGATGGTACCAGCTTCAGAATATGCTCAGTCGCCTCCTCTCCACCTTCTGCCACCTGGTGGAATAGGAGCCTCCAGGGTGGAAGCTTTCCGTGTTAGCCGTATTGCTAGCATCAGCTCTACAAGACAGCTGTATTAGCGAGGATCAGGCTACTGCTATTCAGTGGTTTTGGTAGGTAATTTCGGAGTCTAAACGTATTGGCGCTAACATAATCCGTGGGGGTAAAGGATAAATAGCATCCCTCCCCCGCAGTTTGATTCCCCAAAAGCGCCAGGAGTCCGACGATAATGATTCCGGGATGTTATGGCAATATATCTCCAATTCGGCCTTCTTTATCCCGTAGACCCTGGGTTATGTGAAATAATAGCCCGGGCAGTAATTATATAATGCTTCATGAACGAGTAAGTTTGTTACTGCCGTAGCCCCGGGTCAAGGGCTATACGAGGACGAACAATACAAAAATGAAAGTTTGCCTAGCGGTGACGGCCGTCTTATCTGCAGTGAGGGGAGCTGCATTGGAGACGGATGCGGTTGGGGTTGACGTCCAATTATATCCTACAAATGGCCAGCATAACGTCAACCCAGATGCACAGTTAAAGCTCACGTTTTCATCTCCCCCGACAATAGGTTCATCGGGGAAGATTAGCGTCTACGATTCGGAAGATAAAAAGCTAGTTGATGCCTTGGACTTGTCGGTTCCGTTCTCACCAAGCCCCTATGGCAACGGATCCACCAAAGCCAATTATACTGACACGACCAAGTATCAAGTCAATATCATTGGCGGCCTGGACTTCTATTTCTGCCCCATTATCATTAGGAATAACACCGCTACCATATACCTACACAATAACAAGCTCACCTACGGACGCACGTATCTCGTCGAGATCGAACCTAGTGTCCTAAAGACGGCCGAGGGTGCATTCAGTGGGTTCACTCTAGACCAACCATGGAGGTTCTCAACGAAATCCCACGGCCCAAGTGCCGGTGCGACAAGGGTCGTGGTAGCGGCGGACGGGTCCGGCGACTTCAACACAGTCCAAGGGGCCATCGACTGGGCACCCGCTAACCCAACAACGCGCACGACTATCTACATCAAGAACGGGAACTACGAAGAACTGGTATTCTGGCAGTATAAGTCGAACCTGACTATCCGTGGCCAGGACCGTGAAAAGACAATTGTCGGGTATCCCAACAACAGCGCTTTTAATCCTCCAAACCGACAGGGCCCCTCCCGTCGCCCGGCCTTCTCCTTTCGCGGAGTGGCCGACTTGCAACTTAGTAGCTTTACTATAAATAACTACTACCCTGGCCAGGCTGAGGCTCTGCTCGCTGATGGTGTGCGAATCGTTTTAGACCACATGACGCTCAATGGCGCCGGAGATGCATTGACAACCTACGGCACGCTCTACGTCACCGACAGCAAGTTGACGGGGACAGGGGATACCGTCCTGGGATACGCAAGCGTGTACTGGCTGCGTAGCCGAATCGAATCTATCGGACCCGTGACATGGACGCGGACAGTCCAAGGGATTCACGGCAATGTCTTCGTTGACAGTACAATTGTCGGTCTACGGGGTGATTCAACGCTCGCGCGTCTACCAGATAATTCGGGCGGCGTGATGGATAATTGGCCATACGCTGAGATGGTACTCATCGACACGACGACGGGCGGGATTGCCCCTGAAGGTTGGGGCCCTGTGGAGGGACCCCCGTTTGATAGTAGTCATGTGAGGTTTTGGGAGTATAATACCACGGACCTACAAGGTCGGCCAATCGACATGTCTCAGAGACTGAACGTCTCCAGGCAGTTGATACTTTCGAGGGATAGCAAAATTATCGCCGAATATAAGGACCCAGCGAATATCTTAGGGGGGTGGTATCCGGTTGTAGTCACGGGTTAAGGCCCATGGCCATTAGCTAGGTACCTCTTTAGTCATATAGGGCTTAAATATTTCTATGATAGATCATACCAAAGAACCCTGTTAGAAATTGTCTGTTCTGTATGCCCCTATTGTTGGAGACCTACTATATTATAGGTAACAGCTTGTACATATACTATTTCTCTTCCTGCTGCCTTGTCTTGGCTGCACCTCTTGGGAAGAAGAGTGGCAAAGGATTCTACGATTACTAGGGTGCCAAGGCCTCGCCGAATGTAATTAATTCTACAACTTGTTGATATATTTTTAAACCAGCTTCAACGAGCGACCCTTTTGATGTGCTCCTCCTCTAGTGATCGCCGAAGACCCCACACTTTCTGCAGCCTTGTTTACACCTCTACCTCCCCCTGGGGTATGCTGTCAGTCTGTACGTATGCGTAATAATCCACTCACAGATGTGCCGGGTTGCCGGTGGTGGTGCCATGGATAGCAGGGGGGACAGAAGCAGACAAGCAGCGAGGAGGCCGAAAAGCATGACGCTAGGGAGCTGCTATAACAGTGTAATAGACTTAGAATAAACTGATTAGCGTGTTATACATAATTTAGCTATAGAGTCAACTATTCACAGTTTATTTGTTTATTTTATTTTATTTTCTTGAGAAGAAAATTACCTATTAAACATCGGCTTAATCGAAGAACAGCGCCCCTCAGTTTACAAGCCGACTGTACCGAGCGCTTCGTAATAGTTAAATAGTACTGTACAATGCAGAGTGAGATGTAGTTCCAGATCTACAGGGGATCAACCCACTGAAGCCCCGCCCAGAAAGCTTGTTTTCTTGATAGGTGGGGGGTTCGACAGCCCGATGCAGAAGTCAGTCGATTTGGCTAGCCTAGAACTTGTATGATCTCATACGTTGGTATGTCGTCATACAATAAACACTCCCTTCAAAGACGGTAAACGGCTTTTGCTTTGATGTATGTATATATAAATGCCCCTCTCGTCGCCAAGAGTTGGCTGCTATATGCTTGATTGGCAGTCATGCAGTCATATGTGACTTTTCAACATTCATCTTTCACAGTCCAAGTTCGATTTAGTTGTAAATACTTTGTTCAACGACCCTATAATGCCGCTCGCTCGCCATGTGGGTGCCTGCATAATATCAGGAATATCACCTTCTTCCCGCTGACCGGTTTATAGGTTGACCCAGAGGAGCTCGTAGAGCGTCTTCACGATGCCCATCTGACCGAGGGTGGCAAGAAGCTTCGCAAGTTGACCAAGACCTCGCATCTCACTCCCTATGGGTCTAGATACGCGAGTGAAGTCGAAGTGCCCAAGTACCGGCTACCTGACAATGGCGCACCAGCAGACACGGTGTATCAGCTCATTCGGGATGAACTAGATCTTGATGGCAGACCCAATCTTAACCTTGCTAGGTATGTACATGACGCAACGAGGTCGTATGTAGGTACAGTTCTAACGACTCTCAGCTTTGTCGGCACTTACATGGAGCCCAATGCGACCCAGCTTATGGTAGAGAACTGTAAGTAATAACATCGTTAACAATGTGCTTCTAGTATTGGCAAAGATGAGAAAAGGATCTTAATACCGGTCTCTGTTCATGTGTTGGGGTCATTGCATAATTTTTATGTGGCTACGATCTTCTAGGGTGGAAATTGCTGACTCTCGATAATATAGTATCCAAAAATTTTGCGGATAATGATGAATATCCGGCAATGATGGCAATCCACGAGCGCTGCATTAGCATCATCGCCAAGGTGTGGGGTGTTAATCAAGGCGAGAAGGCAGTAGGAACAGCAACAACGGGGTCCTCGGAAGCCATTCACCTGGGAGGCTTGGCAATGAAGCGTCGATGGCAGGAGCATCGTCGGGCCAATGGTCTTGATACTTCGAAACCGAACATCATAATGGGCGCCAACGCGCAGGTGGCCCTCGAGAAGTTCGCGCGCTACTTTGAAGTAGAGGCACGAATACTGCCTGTATCGAGAGAGAGCAACTACCGATTGGATCCTGAACTCGTCAAGAAGAACATTGACGAGAACACCATTGGTGTTTTCGTTATCCTGGGAAGCACTTATACTGGCCATTACGAGCCTGTAGAAGAGGTATCCAAGATCCTTGACGAGTATCAGGAGAAGACTGGTGTTGATATCCCCATCCACGTTGACGCGGCGTCTGGCGGATTCGTTGCGCCCTTTACGCATGCTGGAGCTGGGGGGACGAAGTGGTAAGCGCCGCATCCATTGGCATTAGCTTCTTAATATGCTCACTAGATATAGGAACTTCGAGCTGCCTCGTGTCAAGTCCATCAATACATCTGGCCATAAGTACGGTCTCGTATACGCCGGAGTTGGCTGGATTATCTGGCGCGACGAGTCCTACCTGCCACAACACCTGATCTTCGAATTGCACTACCTAGGCGGCACAGAAAAATCCTTCGCACTGAATTTCTCCCGCCCCGGCGCGCAGGTGATCGTGCAGTACTACAATCTGATCCACCTGGGCTTCAAAGGCTACCGCGAAATCATGGAGAACTGCTTGACGAATGCTCGTCTTCTGTCCAAGAGCCTAGAGGCTACAGGCTGGTATACCTGCGTCTCCGAGATCCACAGACCCAAGTCCGGCGCGGCGGGCATCATTGCCGGCGCAAAGCAAGCCGTGATAGGCGGCGAGGGCGAGACGTCGGCAGACTACATGGCCGGACTCCCCGTCGTCTCGTTCCGGCTCTCGGACGAGTTCACGCAGGAGTTCCCCGGCGTCAAGCAGGAATACGTCTCGCTGCTCATGCGCGCGCGCCAGTGGATAATACCCAATTACGCGCTGCCGCCGAATGAGAACCAGATCGAGATTCTGCGCGTCGTCGTCCGTGAGAGCATGAGCTTGGACCTCTTGGATCGGTTGATTTCTGACTTGGTGTCGGTCACGCAAACGCTGATTGATAAGCGGGATGCTGATGTCTCTGTGGTTAAGCCCAAGGAGAAGGATTCGCGGCAGCCGACCGCCAAGGACGTGGGGAAACGCTTGGAAGATGGCATACACAGGGCCGTCTGTTAGGTTTTCGGCTATATGACTGGGCTGGATCCAGCCGTGATGTTTCTAGGGCTCGTATCACACTAATACTACCAAACTAATACAATCATTTTAACGTCAATTACCCACGACCTTATAAGTGTGTCCTCTTGCTTCTGTGACATTGCCAAACTAGGGAAGACATTGGCCCTGCAAACGGCGAACTCGGGGTGATGATCATCTCCATGTCGGGGCTGTTTTGCTCCCGGAGTCCACGCCGGTAAATACAATAACGAGCCGGCAGAATAGAATGCATCGTACAGCAACGTCATGATTGCGTTGAGTGCAGCACAGCATTCGGGAACCGTTACCTGTTGAACGTGATTCCTGATACACAGGACCTTCCCTTGGGTGATATGGTGCGAATATGTGATACGATTCAGTCAATCGCCCGGTATTGGGTGTTCACGAATCGATGCAGCAAACAAATCGTTGATCTAGTAGCTTGCTACAACGGCAACCTGCAAGATACCGTGATCTTGTACGATTCTAGCCGGCTGCGTCGCATCGTTGTCGTACTCTCTTTGCATCTCGGGTAAAGTGGTGACCCCTTAAGTGGACTTCCATTTGTAAATATCCACGTGGAATATAAACGCGACGTAGAGTAGGGAGACTTTTACAATTTCTTTTCGATTGTTCTCATGGCTAATTAGACGTGTCCGATATGTTCAAGGCATCATATCTCTCAATCCACTTGTAAGAGCCGTGCTCGCGCCAATCTGAACAACCGTGATACCTACCAGCATCTTATCTCGATCAACGGTCGACCCAAGACAAACATGAGGGTAAGATCTATGTCACCGCGCCAACAGTCCTCATTCCCAGCCATCCCACGTATCGACCACTAACGCATTCTTAGTTCTCTCTCGCAGCCTCTCTTTTCTTGGCGGCGTCAGCACGAGCCGCATTCCTCTCAGCCTCTAACAGCACCACTACTGCTACTACCACCACTTCTACCTCTACCACCACATCCTCATCAACACCAACACCGACAAGTTACATCATGCAATGCGGCGGGAGCATGGGCGGCCTCTGCGGCGACGTCTGCTTCTGCGGTGGCGGGCAGATGAACTGCCACGCGGACCCGTCGGCGCGATGCTATCAAATGTGCAAGTGCGTTGCTACAGATCCCGAGACGGAGAACAGCCGGTTCAGGCGAGGGTGAATCGGTTCCGGATCTAGATATGCGATGGCGGGGGGCGTGGGATGATGCGAGAGAGGCTCATGCGCTGATCCTTTGCGATAGACTAGGTAGTCGCAGACATGTTCTGAGAATGAAGCGGCATTAGGTGTATCGTAGCCCTAATAATGCTCGCCAACAGCAGAATAAGGCCGGCGACAAAAGGCGTTTTTATGCCCTTTATAGTAACAGCTCGATCGTGAGCGTTCCGAGATCCTTGTACTTATTTTCTCCCTTCGTATCACAAGACCGAAATCTCACCTCCCCCGATTCTCCCCAGAACGCGCCGACCGCGCATTCGAGTCGAGCTCAGGCAAATGAACGGGGCCCTCCACCTCGAGAACCAGATGCGTGCTATCCAGCTCATAGTACACCCTCTCAGCACCGTTAGCGTCAAGCTCATGCTTCAGATACTGGGCGTCAACAGCGTCCAGCTCAGGCTTCATATACTGCGCGTAGACAGCATCCAGCTCGGGTTTCAGATACTGTGCGTCGGCATCGGCGTCGGGGTTGCCCTTCATGTCCGGCTCATCCGGCACGGTCGTAGGATCCAGCTTCTTCTCGCGCTGCGCTTTCCGGCGGTAGTAGACGACGAGGCCGATGAGGGTGGCGAATATGCCTATGCCTGCGATACCGCCGACCACGACCCCCGCGATCGCCCCGGCGCCCAGCTTGTTGGATTTATCACCGCCGCTACTCTCCCCCGAGGTCGGTTGGGGTGTCGTCCTGGTGTCCCCTGCTGGGCTGGTCGCGCTCGACATCGTTGTCGCCGTCGTCGGGGTGGCGGTGGTGGTTGAAGAAGAGGAGCTGGGCGCGACCCGGATCTGGAACGACCGGCCCGAGGTCGATTGGAACCCGTCATTGTAGGTGATTCCCAGGCTGTGGTACCAGCTCAGTGTATCCCTTCCCTTGGGCGCTTTCACGCGCCACGGGTAGCTGCCCATGGTCAGGTTGAGCTTGTCTGCCGTAGTAGCCAAAGTTAGTACATTACGCGACATGCGACACGCAGCATATGAGCTGCGAACCGTAACTGACCTTCTAGTGTGTATGTCATGGATTCGCCCGAGTCGTCGAGTGTGAACGAAGCCATGTCTAGTATCCCCGTGGCATTCGCATCGCCGTCCCAACCCCACTTCAGCACGAATGTCGTTCCCTCGTCCATGATGGTGTCGACGGGTATGTCGTTAAGCAGGTTGACGGCGCTGCTGAGCGCGACGGGCGCCGCAGCAAGCGCCAGGAGCATGAGCAAATGGAATTGCATTCTGACTATTTTTGTCTCTTTATTTTTTGGTTAAATTCATGAACTGCAGATGATTAGCTTGCGGCGTAAACGACCCGCTTCAGCAGTACAGGATCACGAAACTCCCCCAGAAACTGAAGGAGAAGAGTGACACGATGAGGATGTGTTGTTGCTGTGCCGCACGCAGTTGCGGCTCCCGCATCGTTACATTGAGTATAGTCTCGCATCCTACACTAGACACTCCACCTTCGTTGAACCTATACTACGAATATTTCTAATAACGGACAGATGTTGGGGAAGGTTTAGTAAGAGTGAGTTCAACGAGCGAAGTGGAACGTTGTTTGATGGAAGGATTCGCCAAGGCCCCCATCACGACCAATTGGCCGCGGTGAAACTAGAGCCACGACCAAAATGAGACACAGTATACCTACAAGAACGAGTAGTCCAAGACGGATTCATTAAGCAACAATTGATGGCGTATCCGCTTGATTTCATTTTGCTATTACTTACACTACACTACACTGATGCTTTTCGATCTTTGATTGGTTTCTGAGTGGTAAACAACTAAGTAGCTCAAGATCAGAGCAAACACGGCAGATCCCTCTACCCGAAACAATAGTATTACGTTGGCATATTGCTATCATGAGCCAAGCGAAACAAATAGCAGTTATATAGTAGTGTCGTAAGGATTAAACCAAACCTGTATGTAACACGATGTAACACCTTCACGGAATACAATTTGCTATCCATTTCCATGCATCAATACTCGACAGCCAGGTAGCAGAGGGCCCCAAGAGCACATCATTGCCTGGCTAAGTTCGAGTTAGCACCACCCGACTTCTTCCTCAATGTTGGACTACTCCCCCAGGTCCCCGCAGACTTGCGCAGTCTGTTTCCCAAGCTAATTCTGGCAGCTGATAGTGGCAGCTGAGGCCGGTCGTAATCATGTGGAAGCGGCTTTCCTTGGCCGTCGGCAAGAGGTAAACTGGCACCACTGGCAACAGTCTCCCAGTCATTCTTGTCTATTGATCCCCGCTTACCGTAAGGTCTCTTCTCGTCGTGGTCCCCCGATGGCTTGCGGACTTTGCCCTGTCGTAAGGCACCGACCATGGCCGCAATTGTTTCGATTTGCCCGTGGCTTGCTTCTCCCACGCAATCGCATTCGTCACCGGCTGGGCATTCTGTCTCGTCAGCAGCATGCCATTCGGCAAGACAGCCGTCGTGAATGGCGCAGCCACAGGCTAGGCAAGGTGGGTAGAGAGAATCGATGGGCTCCCTGCAGAATACACAGAGCAATTGTGTCTGGGTCCGCTTGCAGCGCTCGCAGGTACCTACACCACCGCCAACCATGGCGTGATCTTGCGTCGAGCGGATTGGATCCAGATGAATCTCGTGCACACGGCAGATTCCACGAATATCAATGCCGCGCCCGGATGCGATCAAAGCTGAAAGTTGCTCTTTCTTACCAACTGCTATTGGAGATTGTGTACTCGGATGCGTATGTAAGACACTGCTCAAGTTTTCCGTACTGTGGTAAGAGCTATAAAACCCTTCCGTACCAGCACTCCTAAATAACGCAGAGTGGGCTGTCGATGGGCTGTCTTTGAGTACATTGAACTTCATAATCTCTAGACGAGCCAAGGGTTGTTCCCACATCTGTAGCATTTCGGCATACGTGTAGCGGTAGCCTGCATAGATTGCGTTATGGGATGGCTCTAGAAATGGGACCGCCAACCATCCATCATCATCAAAGATGGACTGGTCTTCCATTTCAGTAGATATCCCATAGCATACTAAATATGGGGCGTCGTCCCTTCTGTATTCATCATCGGACAATGAATTACGGGCTGTCATGGACGGTTCAGATGTTGGGCCCATTACAGCTGAACTACCCCAGGTGATATTGGACGGCGTGAGGTTGTTGAGAAAGGTCTCGCCTGGACTAACACGCTTACGACCCTGCGGAGAAGTAGATGCAACGCTGGTAAAAGGTCTTTGGATGCTGGCTAGGCTGGACGTCAGAGCTGTGTTGGCTCGGCGCAACAACCTATTATCAGGTGAGGTTGACAAACTTCGAGGGTCCCCGTCTGAAAGATGGTCTTTTGGTGTTCTGGTAGGTGGTGTCTCGCCACAGGAGTAGGACGTTGATTCTGGTTCCCCTGTCCAGAGTTCTTCAGACCCGTATGAGCCAACAATATGAGGTGTATGTAGCGTCTTGGGCGTAGATATCGCTGAATTGGCCTGGCTTTTGTAGTTCGATTGGGATGCATACCATAGTGATACATCTGCGGGAAAATAATCTAGTGAAAATGATGGTGCCTTCATAGGGAGTGGTGTTTCCGGTTGAGGAAGCTTTGATTCTGCATAAGCAACACTATCCTCGGCGATCGATTCGCTGAATATGCATGAGAGCATAGCTAGCATCTGAACATCAGCACGCTTCTCGAAATATTCGAAGAGGTCTCTTATTAGTTGTTTAGCCAATGGATGATAACCCCATTTGACTCGACCAGTGAGAGTTTTGCCATTCGAGTCGTCGCCTGACAGGCGCTTTTCACCCCCGAAACGGCCAACTGCATCTCTAGCAATGACGAGGACCGTGTCTCGTTGTTTTTCGGGCTCCAGAAGCTCAAGAGGAATGTCCTTCCGGAGAAGTAGCGCAGCATATCGCCATACATCTACCAAATCTCTTCGGCCATATTTCTCGGCCACAAGGGCGTTATGTTCGCACACATCGGCTCCATCCCCAAAGATGAGATATTCGTCGGCTAATTCTCGTTTTGACGGTAGGTCACCTGCGAAGTTATATATAGATATGACATTTTTCGGCTTCCCCGGGCGCCGCCTGCTGGCGGTACTAGTTCCAGTACCAATACCCGTCCCTCCACCGCTGGAGTGAATCGAATATGTGCCGCTGAGAGCTTTCCTGAATCGACGACCGGGCAAATACCACATATTGATTTCATTGAGAGATGTAGTCTCAGAGTCACTCGAGCTTGAGGAATCATCAGACGCCTCGGAATCAGATTGATCATCGGTTACCGAGGTTTCGTCATATAGATTCCTGCGTCGTGGCGGGGTTGAATCCTGTTGTAGGCGACCAAAACCTGCAAATGTCGGCTCATCTTTCGGCCGGTCTCTAAGTCCATCAGTAGGAGTAAATACGGCGCGGGCCTTTTCTTCCTTAGTAGGGAAGAAACAGACGAGTCGTCCATCATTCGAGAATCGAGCGCCGCATGTCCGCCTGTCTAGAAGGAGTGTTCGGGTAACTGGTGCCAAGGGAGCATCAAGCTCAGTGCTCGCAGTGAGTTCCTGAGACATGGTCATAGCCGCAGAGCCACCGGGTGGGATGTCATTGTCCTCTTCTTCGCTTGAACTTTCGTCGTCTACTCCACCAAAGTCATCATCCAAATCTTTAACGTTCTTAAAGAATGTGTCACTGGTAGAGAGATCTGTTTCTCCTAGTAAGTAGCTAAACGCGACACCAAGACAGGTTTGGCGTTTCTTCGAGAATTCGCTCGCTAGTTGATTCACTTCCTGGTCAAGCTTCTTGTATATGTGGTCGGCCATTAACGCGGTCTTCTCGATCGCAAACCGCGGTGCTCTAGCTCTAGCTTTAGGGTATTTCGGCGGAACATCAACTTTGACCTTGATATAAATGGTGTCCCCGTCTGCGCCCCAGGGCCCTCTCAGAGAGGCCTTCAGAGTAAGCGAGTCTATGTCGATATTGTCCCATTGAACGTTGGGGAGTTGCTGATTAACCCAGATGATCTCGTCTTGCAGTGTCTCTGGCTCATCCCATTGCATAAGGTGGAAATTCTGCCCAAACATGGTAGAATCTCTTGAATCTTTTCTCTGGGGCATCTCTATGATAGACGCTTTCCTCTTGTTCATAGTGATTCCCTTCATCCAGCCCAGCTGATCGAAATGTCGATCGGTACCCTTCACTGCGGTAGGCCGGGCCTTCATAGACTGGCCCTTCCAGGAAGAAACCTTGCTGGACTTGGCGTTAAGGGCTGACGTGGTTTGCATCCCCGAAGTTAGGGCACTGCGTCTATATTGGGTTCCTCCACTGCTCGGACGAGGATCGCTCATACTTGCAGCTCTCCTTTCTTTTGAAGAGTGGTCGTCAATTGCCCGGTATGTTTTATATGCAGCTCCCTTTCGGGTAATAGGGATTTTGCGAGCCTCGCCACCCTTGACATAACCTACTGATTGGAGGATGCTTGATTCTGCCTTGTGTAGCCGGAGTTCGTTGTCCTCCCCCCAGGACACAAGTTGGAACTCTCGATTATCAATCCCATCAGAAACGGTCCCACGCGTCCTCCATAGAAATTCTTTCACCTTGTGGCTTCCATGACCAGGGAAAATTGTCACGGGGTCGACAATATCGTCCAGCGGCCCGTCTTCGCAGCCACGCAGGTCATAGAGATACAAATTTCCAGGATCGTTTTGAGGCATGGCGAGTAGCCCCCATCCAAACGGCGTGTGACGTGTACGCCATGCGGGAAACTCGGTTCTGATTATCCTCTCGGGCTCGTCCGAAGCTGCGTAATCCCAAAGCTTAATGCTCTTGTCTAGTGAACAAGTTACTATCCTGGTAGCATCGGTACGATTCCAATCCAGGCCGTAAATCTTTGAATCATGCGCTTTTATAGACTTCAGAGGCATTGACGAGTTTCTTTCGTCCCAAATGTGTAACAGCCGATCATGAGAAGAAGCCACAATATTTGGGTCCTGGCGGTTGTACTTCACCTGTGTGGCACCAGCGAACCAGTCACAAAAGGTCAATACCGGTTGCTTCGGTTTCCGCAAGTCCCAAGAATGGACATAGCCATCGACGCCGCAAGTTGCGAGGATGTCCGGGTGATGGGCAGAGAAATTGACATCTGTAATGGCTCTGGTGTGTCCCTGGAGAGAATGCTCAATTGCGCCACTAGCGGAGTCTTCTCTAAGGCTCAGGTTCCAGACAAGGCAGCGATGGTTTGCAGTGGAAGCCACCCAGTAGTCCCGCGCAGCAAAGGGAGACCATTGGACGTCCACAACCAACCAAGGCAATCCATGGGTAGTCAGTCTCCGAGGAGGGCTGTAGGGAGAATCTAAGTCGATAATGGCGAGTCCTTCGGGCCTGTATCCGTCTATCAGAAACGAGACCCCAATTCCAGACGGTTGAGATGCTTACGATGCCAGAGCAACATCTCGACCAGATGGTGAGATAGTGGCTGACCCTACCAACCCATCGACATGGATGGTGACATCGGCATCGAAGGTTTCGCTATCGTAAGCCGACTTGATGATTTTGTTCTTCTTTGAGGCGTCAGACGAATGGGCGAAAGTGGAAGGCATGGTTCTGGAGGTAGTGGTGTTAACTAGGGAGTTGAGCCCCTTCGCTCACAACCTGGATCAGCCACGAGCACGAAGCATCTCGCCTCATGCTGCCCTGCTGGGATGGTGGAAAAGCTGGGCCAAGGGGGGCTTCACCACTCATCTCAAGTGAATAACGAGTCCCTCGCAAACAAAAACTGGTTGTGAATCATGAGATTGCCTTTATTTGTCATGTGAACCCGGGTAGTCTCGATGAGCTATGATATTGCGTAAGCAATGATGCGATTGAATGAAGCTTTGATGACGGCCGAAAGGGGCACTTTGTTGGAAGAGCTCCCGTTAGCTTAGTTCTGCTCCACTATGGCCACTCTCTGTGCCACCAACCGATTTAGTTTAGCGTAGGTGCTGTTTGCTCAGGTGACTGGGCAACACGCGGGCGCGTTTATGCATATTTTTATGCATTGAAAACTGCCCAGTGAGCTCCCAAAACGGTCTATGAATTGGGTAAACCGTCTATCCACTGACCAAGGCAATACCACAGCGAGGCCATGAAACAAATGTGCATAACAATTCTACATAAAATGAGCAAGATGAATCCTCCAACACGCTACCTACTCAACCATACCAAATAGTCTCGGTCCAAAACATCGGGTTCGCACTTGGGACTGTCAAATGGATAGAAGAACTTGATTCTCTAGCTACCTCCACTAACTCTAGGAAATCATCCAGATCTTATAGATCGCCAAAGATCCTGCGCATCTCTGTATGCCTCTGCATGTAGGCAACCATACCTACAAAGACATATGTACTGTCTACGCTTCTGGTACTGCACAGAACCTTCTTTCACTGCGGGTGCAACAGCAGCTTTGTGGGCAGCCTAGACCCTGTGCAACCGATGGGAAGGATGCAACACGTTGCATTGGCACGTAGCTAGACGGTTGTCAGACATGTCACTACGACGACACCTAGCAGATCTCCTCAGACGGATGCGTCAGTGGATTGACATCCAGCTTTGCCACGAACCCAAGTATGCGGTTGG
Source organism: Xylaria telfairii (assembly GCA_022495065.1). Classification (NCBI taxonomy): domain Eukaryota; kingdom Fungi; phylum Ascomycota; class Sordariomycetes; order Xylariales; family Xylariaceae; genus Xylaria; species Xylaria telfairii. The sequence goes on along the minus strand of MU383966.1, from coordinate 105,028 downwards.
CAATAGACTCTTGTTGTTGCACGAGAGTCTCAGGAATCCCATACATTTGCATAGAATTGGATTGCAACATCCTTTGTCAAGCCTTCTAACATTAGGGTTAGCCTTCAGACCTCGGCTGACTTTTTCTTAGCCAGCTTTTCAAGGTAGATAGTGATAATTTACATTTTTAGGTACTCGTCTGGGTACTTCGGTCCAATTACATGACCAAGGAACTAGACACACTACTACATTGACTAAGCCGCCTCAGTCTTATGGCTTTGAGACTTTTAAGTAAACGCCAGGTTGGCTATGCTCACAATAGCTAACAACAAAGCTATTTAATTAATCTCCTGCCACAATGGATGGCTTAGAACTTGGTTTATAGTTGTTCTCGCGGTCGGGTCTAGGTTTGTCATTCCGAATATCATGTTCTGCACCTCAGGACCAAGCCCTGCTCCCCACTCTGTGAATCTTCGTCCAGGGTCTTCATTTACAACCTGCTCGGCGGCTCTTGACGCGGACTTCAGGGCGCGACACCATTTTTCTTCACCAACCCGCAAAAGAAGCCCTTTGGGGATTGGCCCAAATTATGAAAAATGTCGACTCAGTATCACTTGTTCTGGCATCATACCATGCTTTACAAGCTCCTGGTAATTGTCCAGAAGTAGAAAGGAGCCGCCCCCGAGGGTGTATATGCACTATGAAGAGAATTAGCACAGCTTTTTTACGTCACCTACTACTAGCCCAAACGAGAATATGTCTGACGCCTTGGTCAGACCTCTTGCAGTGTGTCCCTCTGGGCTTCGCCACATCACGTTGCCTATTGCGGACCGGGTCTGAAGTGCCAGTCCATCTTGCAACTGGAAAGCCAAGTCAAAATGGCCTAGAGCCACATCCGTAACGGTTTCGTTGCCTTCATTGTCGCAAGTCCAGTTCAGTAATATATTATCTGGCTTTAGATCTATTGATATCAATCAATTCGCTGTTTACATGGCAACATTTTACTTATGAAAAGGTTACCATTGTGGATCCAACTTTTGCTATGAAGCTCTTCTATTGCTTCTGCTACGTTTCGTAGCATCTTACATCGTTGCAGCAGAGAAAAGTCGGGATTATTCTGAATTAAGGAAAGCAGGGCGCTCTTATAATGGGGATATATCAGAATCCCTCCCTCATGGTTGCAATCAATGTGCATCCGAAGCCAACGGGAGCCCCTAAACTCTTCCGCGAGGTCAAGAGACAGATCATATAAGGTCCGATGCATGCGCTTAACAACAAAAGATTTATTCTCGGACCTAAATAAGATAGTTTAGTGAAAGTGATAGGCTGCAAGAAGAGTTCATGGATTTCAAGACGGACTCGGCTTTGTAGATGCTCAGGTTATGGTCCTCACGATGGCGCTGGAGCACCTCGCCCTGAACGTAAACGCGACCAGATTCACCCACTATGGTGGATGCCCTTCGAATGCCTCTGTGGTGGGCAAGATGGCTGAAAGGTACATTCCAAACAAGACGATTAAGAGCCATCAAAGAACAACTAGGTATAAAAGTCGGTTAAGAGGGAGAAGACGGTTAGGTCATACTAGGTATTTTCCAAGTTTTATGATAATACCTTATTGTTGGTTTACACGGCAGAATAACTGGGCACAAGTTCCTACGAACTTCAGGTTGTAACAAAAACGTGTAATTTGTATAAAACTTGGAATAATACACGCGGACTTATGCAACTAGCTAGATGGGGCCAACTCAAGCTACCTAGTAGTGCATGCCGCACTGTCAGTGGCTAAGCACGCTATCTCCCAGCTGGAGTGACAATAAGGCTGACCCTAGCTTACCTTATCATAGGTACCTTCGTCGAAGGAGGGGCAGGAATGCAGCGCATGACTCCCCTGTCACGCCCGCTATACCTTGGACATGTAGCTCCGTCTACCTTGGTGGCCTGGGTCTACCTTTGGTACTACAGTAGATACCCATCCCCGTCACCAAGTAAGGCACTCAACGTTCACTTGATTTCTATTTCATGCCTTGAAACCAGAATCCTCCTCTTCCTCATACCTCCTGACCCATATCTCACATCTCATATTGGGCGTCGGCGCCCTCAGTTCTGTTTAACAAACAAGCACCATTTATCCCCTACAAACCAATCATTTCCCTCCCCATCCACCACTTCTGCTGCATAAGGCACTAACAAAGAAAAGTACCCCTCCTCCGTTCAGCTGGGCATTCTTGCCATTACTTCACAGGTACTCACTCGTGCACCACCCCCATTGTGTTTACAGCCTCATCTTTGTCTCTCGGCAACTGAAACCCCAATTACTATTACTCCAACTCCTGCCCAAGCAGCATTTGGCATTTTCCGTTGCTGACCTGTTGGGGCGCTTCATCGAGCAGACTGCTTACCCCCAAGCAAGCACCATACCCAGCACGACTGGTTCAAGAAGGGATCGCAAAGATGGCGTTGTCGAAGCGCATCATTAAGGAAACAGAGAGATTGACCACGGAGCCGTATGTGACCTTCGATGACTACCTCCCCGACCAACCTGACTCTCATATTCTGTTTCTAGAGTTCCGGGCATCAGCGCTGTACCCCACGAAGACAACCTCCGTTACTTTGACGTTGAAATTCACGGTCCCTCCGGCTCACCATACGAAGGTAAGCAAGTTGTCGTCAACAGACACCATTACAGTGCATCTCTACTCGCTCTATATTGGACAACATTGCTAACGGACCCCCGCAAATCAACAGGCGGCATTTTCAAACTCGAGCTATTTCTCACAGATGACTACCCGATGGTTCCGCCCAAGATCCGCTTCCTGACCAAGATCTACCACCCCAACGTCGACAAGCTCGGCCGGATCTGTCTAGATGTGCTAAAGAGTAGGTCCTATCTTCGAATCATAATAATAAAGGGCCATCCAAACCGTTACTAACGCTCTCCACCCTAGACAACTGGTCACCCGCCCTCCAGATCCGCACGATCCTCCTATCGATCCAGGCACTTCTCGGTGCCCCCAACCCTGAAGACCCGCTGGCCGCCGATGTCGCAAAGAGCTGGCTAGAGAACGAGAACAAGGCCATCACCACCGCGAAGGAATGGACCACGAAGTATGCCACGCCCACCGCCCACTAGGAGAGGGGAGAAGGAAGGAAGAGGAAATCGAGACCTTGGGAGAAGGTTGAATTGCCTTCGGTATCTGACGAGAATGGATCTAATGCTGGCCCGACTCCAGTCGCCACTCGGCCCTTAAATTTGAACGCGGGAGTACAAGAACTTGAGATACGGGGCCGAGAAGGAAGGAAGGGATATGGGAAATAGCGGTCACAGCATCCTTTCAGCAATTTGTCCAAACATCACTCAATCAGCGGAAGAGAGATCGAGACGGAATTAAGTGGATGGATGGAAAGAATTGCATGAGAGGAGCGATTCAGGTGTTGGGAGTCTTTGCCTTTTTTTTCTTCTCTTTTCTGGCTCTACTTGGGAAATATGATCTCGGGGCGCCGTTTAGAAGTATACTGGAGATTATGCAACAATAACATGCATTTCTGCACAGTGATAAATCAGCACTAAGCCAACGAATCTCTCGTCACGGCATACTTCCCCGGGCATAGATAGATACGCTCCTCATGCTAAAAAACATGAACCGGACATTGTCTAACCACCCTCCCGAGTTTCGATCAAGACCGCAAGCCGCCCATATCAATACAATACGCCGTCATTATACACCCTCCCAGCCCAAACCTCACGTCTCCCCAAAGACAAAAACGCCCTTCCCAGCTCTAAAGCCGTCAAGAGTCCCCTGCACAGCCTCCTTCAGCGCGCCCTCCTCGGTATCCCAGGACCAGGGGACCTGCACAACCGGTGTATCCCTAAACTTTCCCTCCCGCACCAGATCCAGAATCTCATTAACCGTCCTCGCCTTGGCGGCCGTATCGGCATCGGCCCAGCGACTCAACCAAAACCCCACGAAGCGCAGATCCTTGAAAATCAACAACCCCGTCGGCAGAGCCACAGGCTGTCTCGCCATGCCGCCATAGGTAACCATGGTGGCGCCGGAGCCGAGCGTCTTGGCAATCGTCTGCGCGGACCTGCCGCCGACACAATTCAGGCCGAGGCGCACGCCGCCGGGGCTTCCGCTGGTCCACTCGGCGACGGCGTCGCGGAAGTCGCGGCGCAGGAACTCGTCTTCGGTAACGACTCGGTCGGCGCCGAGGGCGAGCAATTCGTGCCTCAACGCCTGCGTAGCAGCCGCGTCCTCGCGCGCGCGGATGACGTTGATGCTGCGGTATCGCCAGAGGCGGGCGAGCTGGATGGCGGCGCGGCCGACGCCGCTGTTGGCGGCGTTCTGCACGAACCAGTCGCCCTCGCGCAGCGGCGGGGTCGCGTGGTCGCGCAGCAGCCGGTACGCCGAGCACGGGTTGACGCTGGCGGTGCCGGCCTGCAGGGGCGTGAGGCCTTCTCTATCGACCTTTATGACGGCGTCGACGGCCGCCACCGCGTGCGTCCGCCACGTGCCGAACCCCGTCTTCGCCGGGATCACCCAGTCGCCTTTTACGAGCCCCGAGGACGCCGGCGGCGTCGAGAGGATCTCGAACACGCCTTCGTTGCCCGGTAGCGCGGCCGGTGACGGCGTCCCGATTAGCGAGCTGAAGACGGGCTTGGCCCCGTACGTCCCTTGGATCGTGTTTACGTCCGCTGGGTTGATGGGTGCGGCGAGGGTGCGCAGGAGGAGGGGCGAGGAGGACGGCAGGTCGGGCGAGATGGAGTGCGTGTGGAGTCTATTCGGCAGTTAGTCTAGCCGTCGGGTTGTTTTATAGAGAGCTGTTTCGTGAAGAGATGCGGGGTTCGAGGGGGGTTGTAGAGGGAGGGCGAGCAAGCTCACTTCAACGCATCCTTCGGCTCCCCGTACTCGCTGAACACGAGAGCCTTCGCCTGCGTGTATCCGTACGGACCCGACTTCCACCGCACAGAAGCCATCGCCCCCGTGCTTCTCGACCACCCGCAATGCCGCGCCGACGACGGTCGGAGGAGCGGTGCGCCGAGTGCCGGGGCCGCAGCGGCTCTGACTGTGGCCATGCCGGTCGCTCACCTTATACCAGACGCCGGGAGCGGGAAATCCAGGTCTCGAGCTTGATATAATTCTCTCTCCGGGGCCCTAGTCTTCGTCGGGAGTGTGCCTTCGATTCATTAAAGTGGCGTTAGCAGCAAGCAGGAGCTGTCGGTAAATCTAGATTTCTCCCAGACCCTGCGTTTCAGATGCAGTAGAAAGCTTTCCAGCTCCGGCGTCGATGACGTGAGCCGTTAACGCTCCACGGCAGCTACCTACCTCTTATCGGATAGGTATCTACGTAAACCCCACCGATAGCTTCTACCCCAATTGGCGTCCGCGATTGGCTGTTGGGAAGTTCCCCATGTTGCCGGATTTGAGCTTTTGCCGACATACCATCAGATGCGGCAGCACATAGCCGAGAACTGCTAGCTGGGAGCATACCCATCTACATTCATTAATAGAGTAATCCCATAAATCCATAAACAGCGCTTAGTATTAAAACTAATGCCTTTTATTTACTTATATGTAGACTGCATTGTTGATCGGACGTAACTCAACTCAATTCAAGCGGGTGTAGTTAGTAGTACCCTACGCGCGAGGCTTAGAGAGGTAGGTTCATCAGGGCCACACAGGCGGTCACTTATCGCTTCAAGTGCGGGATCGAGCATGAGATATTAAATTTTTCTTCTCTACACGTCAATCAAGTGACATCAGCAAAATGTTGCAGGAAAAGAAATGCCCGTGGCGGAGTGCCGGCAGCAAAATGCCGTTGCATAGGCTGCTTACCTGTGGCTGTCATGTGCCTGAGCTAACGCATGTCTTACACAGCAGATACAGAATGGCATCATGAACTGCTTAGTCTGCACTTCAGCTTACTCGTGGTTGGGGCATACGGATATTCAGCATAAGGAGTCATCATGTCTCGGGCCTGGAAAGAAGTCCTGGCAATGCGGTTGGTTCGGCAGCAGCACAAGCGACAGCTTTTGTATTCTTTCATGCAAACTGTCTTTGTCCCCATATTCCATAAGCAAATAGCCACAGATACTGACAGCCAGGTGATCCAACGATAATGCGTATTCCTGTCTGTCTCGTCCTTCCCCACTCTCTTTCACCCTCTCCCCCCTCTCCCTCTTTCTTTCTTATTTGCCTCGTCTGGTTCGAATTCGAACTATATCATCCCAATTTGCCCCCGAGAATCAGATAATCGGCTGCTACTGTTGTCGCTCCCAGGGGGTGTACGAAAATGTACGCCTCAAATATCAAGGTTGCAAGTACACACGCCAGGGAGCCGTCTCCCGGCAAATCCAAACGGGCTTCATCTCGTAATAACACGCTAATACGTAAACGCCCTAATCGGACTCGAGTGATGACGGTAGAATTAGGGGAAAGGAAAAAAAAATGACAATAAAATGCGACGTGGTTAAGCCGATGAACGAGCTCGTGAAATCGAGATGGGTATCTTTTTTTACGTCCCTTCCAATAATTTTCAGACGGGTCGTCCTCATAGAGGATCACCAGATTACGGAGAATATAACAGCTCTCCAGCTGAGTATTAGAATAGCGGTATTCGTCAGGCCGAGTCGGAGGGCCTCCCCTTAACTGATGCCGATTGGAGACTTGGTAATTAAGGAATCGTCTGTTGTCTTCACAAATCCCGCCCGATGCTCTTGAAGAGATCATCGCCTAAATTCGTGTCGACCTTGGTCTCCAAGGCGCTCAGCTCGGGGATCATGGGAGGCGGTGGACCAGACGGCTTCTTGCTGACGCTGCTGACGCTCTCGAATTGCAAAGAAGCCGGCCTGCCATCATTCCCGGTATCGTGGGACCGTAACCTCCGGAACCAACCGCTGCTGCGCTTCGCCTTCTTGTCCTCGGCCAGCAGACTGGTGGTGCGGCTCGGGGGTCTGGATATGCCCTGGCCGATAATGGATCCTTGTTCATCGTAAGCATGGTTCAGAATTGATTTGCTAATCAGACGCCGGAGGCTGCCGCGACTCGATGGCGCGGGCGACACAGGCACCTCGTCCGCAAGGCGTTTGAGGCCGATGTTGGTCGTGATGGCAATACCGGGTTTTCTGGGGGTAGTACCGTTGGTAGCTCCATTAGCTGGCTCAGCTTTCGGCTGCTGGTCCTCCGTTTTCTCCTCTTTCTCCTCCTTTTTAACAGCGGCCTTGGGTTGCACTGGCGGAGGCTGCTGCTGCTGTTGCTCCTCCTCCTTGGGGGACGGAAGCGGCGGTGGAATGTCAGTTCCATCGGTCAATGAACCAAACGTCAGGTTCAAGGCCGGCAGCTGGAAGCTATTGGAAGCTGGTGCTGGCTGCGTAGAGCCTACGCCGTTGGTGGGTTTATTCACGGGCATGGCGAAGATAGGGGGGGGGGGGGGGGATTAAAATGGAATTGGAACAAGGCGGGTGACGGTCGGGGGGTGCGTAGATATTGGAATTATCGTTTTAGGATATGGAAGCTGTTGGTCGCATTGGGTCAGATGGAGACTAATGGATTCAATCCAATTTCCTTGGTTGGGGTGGAGGTGAGAGGAGGAACATACATCATAGACCGGAACGCTAAATAGGAGTTGAAGGTGAGAATGAATGCAGGTGGTGGCGCCTCTTCTTCAATCGGTGAGACCCTTGAAAGGCGTGCTCCTCGATGTGGGATGGTGGATAGCGCTGACGTTGTGGAGGGAGGACGGGGGGACGGGGGACGGGGGACGGGGGGGCGGAAGACGGCAGAGGAATTCGAGGCACGTGGAATGCACAATGACGAGATGCCTAACACGCCTCGGTCGGTTGGTAGGTAGGACGGTTGTTCGGGACGAAGCAAACGAAGTCGAAGTCGAAGTCGAAGTCGAAGTCGAAATCGAAATAGATGGCAGGGTCAAAGAGGACTATATCGGCCAACCCAGAGGACCCAGAGGACCCAGAGCAACACACTGTAATGGCAGCAGATGGCGCGGAGACCGAAGGCGAAGGCGTACGGCATACGGATAAGCTCCTTGGTGCTGTGGTGCTTTGAGGAACGAAGAGAGCCAGCCAGGGCCAGGGTCCATCGAAACAAGTGGCTGGGTTTGCTGGTGAAAACAGCCGGAGGGCTGGGTGTTTGCCGTTGCCTATATTCTTATTTGCAGCGCGTGCGAGCTATCCTTGCAAGCTCGTGCTCTCTAGCTGACTAGGAGGTAGGTAGTTCTTCGGTGGCGTACCGCAGTTACTGCAGTGTGCCAGGTGGTTGCTGCGTACAGCATGGCACCGCAGCGGTAGGGCAGCTAGACCGGTGCAATGTAGGTACATGTAGGTACTTGGTCGACAGATCCGGCTAAGGTATCGGCAAGGTACGTACAGTATAGTACAGATAGAATGCCACTGGCGCGGGCAACGGTTGCGGCGTTAGCGCGCCTGCTCTCCGCGTGCCTTAAAACGGAACTGTGGTATCCCACGAACGAACGACAGAACGGAACAAGTTCAAACGACGTAGTCAAAAAGTAACGGCACATTTAAGAACTACCTACCTACGTAGCAGATAGATAGATAGCTAGCCAGATACTCCACATGCCAACACATACCTACTTACATAATGGTCAGGCAGTTATAATTTCCAAAAAGCTCCTTTCCGAACGGTGATCGGACGCCACAAGAAGGAGGGATGATATGACAGGTGCTGCGCCCAAGTTGAGCGGACCTGCCCGTACAGACACATACATAGGTACAGGCAGCTTGCTCAAGGTTCATTCTTGAATCGCCCGTTCTGGAAGCTGTTTTGGGACTGCATGCGGTGCTCCACTTAAGCTTTCACTAGCTCCCAACAGGTAGCATTTGCAGTACCGTAGCTCCAGGTACCCTCCTCAGCCCACCACACACAATGCAGTCCGTACAAAATCAGTAATCAGTTTGTACTATTATTCTCTATATGTATGCCACCTCATCCATGATGTCTACAAATCATCAGACTTGTTGTCATGACCCAGTGTTTCTAAATTGATAGTGAGGTTACAGGAATCGGCCCGGGCCTTGCTTTATGTCATAACACGAGTCCATAGCAACGAACAACCCTTCGCCAGTTGCATGCCGTTCTCCTAGAATGTAAACCTGACTGCGCCCCAACGCCTAAAGCATCCTAAAATAGCCTGGCACCAAACGCCACCCGGACGCTGTCCCGTCTAAAATCCCATCTCAGCCATTATAACGTGTACCTCTTTATCTGAAGGCCTGGACAAAGTCGTGCAGTCTATCTATCACCACCGGCATAATACCATTCAGTGAGTCTTCCATAATCCGGTCGAGATGTCTAATCGCATCTTCCTCGTTGAGCTCCAAGTGGAACCGTTCCTTGACCTTGAACACCGCCTTGTCCGGTTCGGCTTTGATATCCGGGATGTTGGCATGCACCATGAGGCTGAAAAGATTCAAGATCAAATTCGATGACTTTCGCAGCGCTGCGAATGCAAGGAAGCAGTATTGCTTAAATTGTAGATATACTTCACTGGGCGGGTTGGCGCCACCCATCGCGTCCGCCATTTCTTTACTCAGTTTGAGTGCTGGCGCGAACGGTTTGGGGTCACGACCTAGGATAAAGCCGAAGTCCGCGTGGAAGAAGTGCCCATCCGGCGCCAAAAGTAGATTTTCAAGATGCCGGTCGCCGACCCCGAGAATATACGTGATGACGCAGTAACCCGCACAAGACTTAGCAAATGTGTCTAATGTCTCTTTTCGTACGCCTAGGTATGCTCGATCATCTGGATTATGTTGGCGAAGGTAAGCGAGAGCAGGGTTCGTGTGAAACTTAGATGCGATGGCCGAAAAAGTCTGCGATGGCACGAATTGGGAGGCACCAGCGGATGTGCTCGTCGCGAGGATCTTGTATGGCGACAGCTTGAGATCTAAGTTCTCCTTCTGCAGGAGTTGGTCCATGAGTGTGATGATCTGAATTACCAACTGGTCTTGTCGCAGATCGTCACCAGTCTTGAAAATGATGGGGTATTTGCTGCCTGAAATCGTTTTGAAGGTCACCATGATCGGTGATAAAGAAGATTTAAAAACTCTCGTTTCTTCCGGAACGACACCAACGATCATGAACGACGGGTCCAGCGGCATAGGTATCGGAGGGTCAATCGTGAGGAGTTCGTTTTTCGAATCAGCCAAGAAGGACTTAGTTTTCTCCAATTTCCGTGGGTAAGAATCACGAGACGCCTGGATATCAGCCGAAATCTTTGAGAGGACTGCAATAAGCTCGGCCTGCCTTCTTAATGTCACCCTTGCTTCTTTGCCCCCGGGGCGGCTTTCCAATTCTTTCATAAAGTCATATTGGACCTTGGCATACATGGTGCGCACTTCCTCGCCTTGGTCATTGCTTTTGTCATCATATTCGACGCCAAGGTACCAGTAGAAGTAATTTCCCAAGGTGAAGTTCTCGACAGCTCGAGAGATAAGGAAGTTAGCCAATGAGGAGGCTCGCATGGTCGCCTGGTTTGAGTCGGTAGAAATATGTTCAAATTTTAGAGCCTGAACAAGCTGTAGCAGGTAGAGAAGAATTTCATTATCGCCAGCTTTTCTCAACCTATCCACCGCATATCCTCTCACAGCTCGATTGTCAAATGTCGGTCCAAGCAACTCGAGAGCGTCATCCACGTCGATATCTGTCCATTTGCCAAGCACTTGAATGGCTTGCCGAGATTCGCTCTGGTCTTGCCAATTCACAGATTTGACAAATTTGGTTAGAGCCCGTTTATCTTTCGTGAGATGATATCGGAACTTCCACACGAGATCCTTTTCTTCGGGCGACAATACGTGAGTCGGAGAATACGACATTATCATGTTAAGCTCATCGCGAACTTTTGCGTTCGGCTTCAAGTCCTTGTCGAGTATTCCATGGCGATGTTGACTTCTCACGAGACGTCTATGTTTGCTCTCAGCGGGGTTATCCTTTGCTCCAACCTCGGGATCATAAATACGAATTATACGATCGCGTTCCTCAGGTCCATTTATACCAGGCCCGTAGGAGACTTCCGGGGGTGGTTTTAAAATAATATTCGACTGAGAAGCGGAGAGATGCTGAAACGACGAAATCGGCGGGGGCGGGTATTCATAGTCGGCAAAAACCACAGGGAAGTCAAAACGAGGCAGCTCAATGTTGAGATTGAATTTCGAGGGACCCGGCCTCGGCGGCAGCCCATTTCCTAATTGAGAATCACCATTCTGGCCCTGTTCGTTCTCCGCATCGTTAGAGGAAGCCGATTGTCGCTGAATCGATCTGATCGAGTTTCTAGCAGCCTTTAGGCCGCGCTTCTCGGTTCCACGAAATACCAGCTGGTCAAGCCATTCAACCCTGGGAATTTCGTTCATTTCATGCTTCTTAAATAATTTCTCCATACGCTCAAGCTCCTCTGCTTCTTTGTCGACCACAGCGGCCGCTCCATTTTTCGCCGGGTCGTCTCTCGGTTTCGCGACGTTTGATGGAGTAGACGTGTTATCGTTTCCGTCTGCCTGCTTGTGACGGTGAACTACACATTTCTGCCGTCCCTTCTGCAGTTGATTATCCTTATCAAACAGCGCCAGAGTGGTGCCCCCAAATGGAATCGCATGTCCTTGGGCTTGGCTGCCGCCAGTAGGCGATAAGTCCCATATTGTGATGGCGAGATATGAGTTTAGTGGGAGGGATTTGTAGGGTATCGGTATAGCGAGCCATTCGTTCCATCTATTCAAGTCAGCGCACACGATCCAACGTCTCAGTTCTATGACCGCTACCGTTCTCACTTTCTGTCATTCCGGAACGCCTTATAGGATGTCTGAACTGGCACAGTCAACGGTTTTGATCCAGCCCAAACTTGGACTGTAACGTAGAGGTCGGAGTACGGGCTGAAGATAGTCGAAGTTAGGATCACCAGCGCAAGCAATAGGTGCGGCTTTGAAAGACATACCCAGTGTTAGAGCCAATATGCCGGAGCTCTGGCTGTTTCAGAAGCGTCGAAAACAGATACGGAGCTTCGTCGCCTTCTAAATTGATACTGAGTCGCGGCACAGTCCACAGTCAGCAATAGCAGGAGAAGGAATGAGGCTCTCGGGTTTGTCGCCAAACGTACATGCGAACACTGACTGGATAATCAAGCGAATCAGTCGTGCCAAATGAAAAGGGCTCCATTCTCAGCTCCCAAAGCCCGAGCTAGTCGTAGCAGTCGATGGTTAGAACATGTTACTGCAGAAGAGGAAGACAGAGCATTGTGTACCTGATAGGCAGGCAGGTATAGACTCAGCGTGGTCACAAGCTACCTCCTGGTAAAGCTAGGGCGGGGCAACTGTTATCCTTATCAGGCTACATTAGCCAAGTCGTAGCTTGATTACTGCGCTAGCATTAGGTACATAACTCCACTACAGCACAGCACAGCAGAAGTGCTTAGCCACAGCATGGTTGGTTGTTTCCACTAAGCCACAAGTGCGGGGATGGGGGGATTCAATTAAGTAATTGATCCCAATTAAATCCCAAGTAGGTCGTCGCGTCGTGGGTGCACCAAGACGCGCCTCACTTTTATTGAATTCCATCTTACCATGCTTCTAGGCGCTCTAGGCTTGCCAACCTAGACCGGCTACCGCGTTGATTTGGGTTTAGAGATTCTCGGATATTACCGTCCTAACACCTCGACTCCTAGGAAGTGGGAAAACCAAGGACGGGAAGAAAGTACATTGCATAAGAAATCACAGTCATATGCTTGCTTCCTCACAAGGTCCGTCATGTCGTCGCCAGCATCATCACAGGATGCGGAGAGCCCCGCCTCTTCACCTATGAAGGAGTCCCAACAAAGCACCTTGGTCATGCGGGACAGAGATGGCGCATCGAAGAGGAAGCGGACCTTGACAAACGGCGCCGGTCCCTCGGCCTCGCGGCGTCGCACACGTGAACCCCAGCTCATCTCAGATGAGGACGAATCAGACCAGTATGACCCCGATCAGCCGCTGGAGGAAAGACGTAGGGTGCAAAGAGGCTACCGACAGCTCATTCGCGACCTTCAGGAGAACACAGACCAGCTCGCGGACCCCAGATCTTTGTTTCTTAATGAGACCCTAGATCGAGCGAATGAACTATCACATCACGTCAAACAGACCGGTGAGGCCATCATAGATTCGAAGCTGCTGGTCGCCGCCGCAGACGCCTCATACCGGAGAGCTGCACGCCTAGCAAATGGCAATGTCGCTCAAGGGATTGACGTGGATGAGTTCGTCTCCAAGTGTATCACGTATATGAGGTTCGGTGCAGGTATTGCGGAAGATGATGCACCCGAACTCACATCTACTCAGCAACAGCGAAGGCAGACCGTCAGGGGCAACCCCAACGATTCGGACGAGGACGAGATCGGTGACGAGGGTGACATGATGAACTGGGACCATTTGGGTCGATTCGCCTGCCTTCCGAACGTCCGAAGACCCGCCGTGCCAGGCTTCCTTCTTGGGCCGCTTTCAGTCGAGCGGAAGGTGCGAAAAGTAGTGAAGCGCAGCGCGCCTTTCAGAGCCGACGACCTCCGAGAGACGAGACCAGAAGTCTTGAACGCCGAGGACGTACAGCGAGCTGAGAAGAATGACCTCACAGCAATCTGTGCTAAGATACTGCGGCGATTACAGCAGGTTCAGGAGGAGGTGCAAGCTGAAGTTGAGGCTGCCTTTGAGAGTCACGGGGAAGCCGAAGCTCAGAGATTGATGAACAAGTGTGGGCTAAGGGATACGGGGGGGATTGACCTGTTAAAATTCGTCGTCAACCCAAAATCATTCGGCCAGACAGTAGAAAATATGTTTTACGTCAGCTTTTTGATACGAGACGGAGCCATCCAAATCGAATTTGACGACAATGGACTTCCCTCACTACGTAAGTCCTAATTCTTGTCAAGATCAGCCTCCTTCTAATAAATTCCAGAACCCACAGCTGGCCAAGATCCCAGCGCCACGAAACGTGATGCGCAGAGACACCAAGCCGTACTATCGATCGACATGCAGATGTGGCGGGATATCATCAAAGCTTTCAACATCACCGAACCAATCATTGAGCACCGCAAAGAACAGAGCACTCAGGGCCCCGGTGCGCGAGGTTGGTACAGCTGATGTATAACCGACTGAGTGTTTCTTGTTCGAACCCTTGCCCTCCTTGGTTGCCGTACCTTCCTTTGCCTTTGTTCGGCTGTGTGTTCTTAAGGGAGCAGTTTAGTAAAGCGCGTCGTTGTAGAATACCCATGTATAGATGTCAATCTGGCCCAAGCTCATGTCGTTAGCGCTGTAAATTGAAATGACAAATCATGACTAAATTCAATTGAAGGCTTCTAACACAGTAATCCCTAAAGCAACAACCTTAGTGTAGCGATAAGATCATTGAAAAAGGTTCACATTGGCCTCTCTTCGCGCTTATCCTTCTAATTGCACTACCAGCAATTTCCCATTTTCACGAAATCGTTTCCAAGCATCCCAGCCCCCAAGGTCAGTTTTCAAACATTTATATCAACGCAAGGCAAAGAGCTGCTATTACGTGAAAACTACCTATCGTATATTAAGCATGAGTTAATGAAGTGCCGAATACCTCTCATCACTCATCTCCAGGAAGTGTTCCCGAAGTGAAGGGCGTAGCGAAATACATGAATATCATATCGCAAACTATGATGAAGTCGTTCACTTGCAAGTGGTAATTCAATACTTGTAAGAGTTTGTAATGGGTTTTATTATTAGTTATGATGAACAAATGAAAAAAAGAAACCGTCAACCATTTGGACTGATGATGTATCTGTAATTAGTGATGTCGCGACATTAGGATATGTATAGCTATGACGGTAAACACAAAGGAAAATCTGTAAGCAAACTTTTGAGAAACAAAAGAGTAAAATGAAACCAGCCATCCCCCACCTATGCCCTATAGTAGCATAGGGATTCAATTAACAGCATCTGAAAGAGTGTTAGGAGTAGAAGGGCATTCTAGACCTAATACTTGAAGATGCAGTGCGCTGTTAGAAGCGCACCTGGGGTCTTCGTGTCCCTAAAAAGCCTCGCTGCTCTGGCAATCTTGAGCCAATCACGGATTTCGCGAGAATGCGGGCCCTTGAAGTCCTGAGGAACATTGGAAGCCCACGACAAAGCGAAGCGGTTACGCTCATTCTGATCATTGAGAGCCTCATAGCGAATGCGCCACTCTTGCCACAGCAAGTATGACCGGGGAGTATAAGTCATCGCCCGAGTCCCATTTTCCCATTTTTCAACGTGAGTCGCTTCAAGCACTCCATCAACGTGTTCAAATTCAAACTCCCCAGTGGGGAGGGGCAACAGGGGCTCAGGGAAGTCCCCATCCTCATGAAGACCAAGGCAGATTCCAAGAATGCCCCAGATGAGGTCAGCAGCAATCTTACGGTCCTCGAGCTGTCGTCGAAGCGGGAGGCTTAGGTAGTCCTGTGTGGCCCATCCATAGACTCGGGACATGAAAGCATAAAAGGCGTCTTGAACTTGATAGTCATCGGGGCTTGAGCAGCAACCGCCGCCAATATTGGTTATTCTACTGCCTGCTGGCTTCTTGCTGAAATCAGTAAAAGCCTTCTCAATAATTTCAAGGCGAATGTCTCCTAGACTGGTTCCAATTGGGATAGACGTCTTGAACGGGAGCCAGAAACGAGACAGGAACTCATAAAACGCCAGGCGGACCACTGGAGCCTCAACCACTTGAAGAATGGCTACAGGATCAAGCTCAGGAAAATACGAGGCTAGTGCAAAAGTAGGCTCCGTGAAAACGGTGACAGTGGCGGGATATGTTTGAGACATCTTTTCAGTGTTTGGGCTAGTAAAATGTAAAGTTGACGAAGCTATGTTTGTAGCGGTAGTTGTAGTAGCTGTAGTAGTCGTTGTTGTGGTAGTAGTACTAGTAGTAGTGGTAGTAGTAGTAGTAGTTGTTGTTGTTGTTGTAGTTGTGGATGCGGGTTCTGGTTGATTTAGCATAATAATTTGAGAATCCAACAGATATTTATACACGCTGGCCAACCCAGGATAAGACAATCACTTGTTTTTTTCACCTAGAAATTGTTTTCTGTCATCCAAGAAACAGTTCAAGGCTCAAGATAAAGCTCACTTTAGTTAGACTGATTTGTACGTTTCATCTCGATTATCTAGGTGTGCTGTTTTTAGAGACCAAGAGGTTGATCAATCCTAGCCCCTTACATCTACTTCGACTGTTTTCAAGCCACGGGAGGCTTTAAAGGCTCCTGTGAGAGACGAAGCCAGTTGAAAGGAAAGTATTATAAGAGGTCTGCCAGGAGTAGAGAATCCAGATATTCATCCCCATCTATATCTTACCCCGGCGAAGAAGGGAAGGTGATAAGGCCCAATAATATCCTAGGTGATAACCAGAAATTCTTATTCTGAGAAAGAAAACATTCGCAAACAGAAGATATACTATCTAAGTAGGTTATCTATCCATAAATATACCACAGCCAATCTCCTTTAAAGGCAAGCAAGTAATACTGGTCCCTAGACTCGCAATCAGAGGTTCTCCAGTTCATTCAAATCCTATATACCTTTATAGTCTAGTTAATTGTGAATTGTGATCCCTGTTATGATTCCAAGCTGATTATATTCAGATTAATTATTAGGATCTTTTAAAATGGTGCGAATAATTAAAACGATACACTTAGTGAACCTCATATAACGAGAGCGGAAAAGCAATATGGGTTTGTTTAGCTTAACATTGTAATGCGATGATAACTTACCTCGTTACGAAATATGCTCCCAGCCTCACGAAAGTACTTGTTTTATGTGTTATTTATTTTCCGAAGACATGCACTTTGGTCTGCCGTTGTCTGATGTAGAATTATCGGATCTCCTGTAGTTATTTAGACCATGATGATGTTCTATTATATGGACAGAAACAGAGGCCAAAAGGAGTCAGGATTCCGGCGAACGTAGTGACACCTATTCTCGTAGAGTCGGGAATGTCTTCAGAGGTCTGTAGAAATGTCCTTCATGAGACGCATGCAGCAAGCTCGGCATTATGGGGTCGGTCTATGCTATAAGCTACATGGGTTTCTAATCAAATTTATTCAATTTTTGGCGAATTATCACTTATGGTACGAAGGATACTACATCACTTCTCCGGGTCTAATCCCTCATATTTTGCCTTATTCTCGGGTTATCGTCATTGCTTTTTTTTTTAGCTAAGTCTGCAGACACCTGCATCGTATTTAGTTATCCAAGGGGCCAGAAATAAATTCGGTTATTAACCACTCTACTACATGCCCGAGGAAAGTATACTTTTAGGAAGTGATATAACCCTATTGCTCTCTTTTTAATGGGGTGGTACACTATAAAATCGGACGCATAATAAGTGCTAATAGTATTCTAGATAATTAGCCCGTTGATCTGAGACTGGAAATATCGACGTCCGATACTAGCATAATCAAGAAATAATATCGTTAAAATTAAAATTATCGGTCAGTTTGGCTATTTTGAGGTTAATGCACGAAGATATTGAAGGTGCGCATTTTGACAACGCCAACGGAAGAGAGGGGTTTTAACAACATTTCTCATCATTTCCAAACGAAGACAATCTCAACAAAGACACCCTTTAATCAAAACCCTCAGGCTTAGTAGTATTAGTATGAAATAATAGCTACTTGTCGCAAAAATTGAGTTGTGTCTATTCATTGTTCTACTAGTCTAGTTGTCGCTAGCGCTAAGTAGGAGGAGATTTTAACTTCTTTGAGGGTACGGTTGCGTGGAGCAATATTCGCATTCGGAGTAGTATACCCATCAATGGGATGAAAGAGCTATTTTTTCTCGAGGTGCTTCAAGGCCCCGCCTCGCACATTTGAGAAGTTATCCTAGGTGCGAACAAAGAAAACTTGCACCTGGAATCCGAACGCAGAGGTCATGTCATGCGCTCTTTGTGCAACACGGGCCGTCAAAACTTTACCCATACAACGTAAGTCCCACGCGCTGAAGGCCCCCTCGCTTTTTACCTAGTCAGTCCATGTAGCGCTTTTCAACGGACTGTTAGCCCCGAGTCAACATGGCGACGCAAAAAGGTCTCTATGACAGCACGGCGCTTGCCGTCGAGTTACTACAGAATGTTGGTATGACGGATGGAACTAGTAAAGAAAGCAAAGCTGCTATCGCCTCACTCCAGAATATACTTGAAACTCGCCTGAAGGAGTACAGCACGAAACATGACGACCTGGTCGCATTGTACGACAGACTCAAGAACGATTCTGAGTCAAAACAAGCTTCATTTACCAGGCAGATTAGCGATCTTATGAAAGAAATTCAGCGGCAAAAGGATAAAAATGAGGAAGATGTTCAGAATACTGCCAGAATCTACAAGCAGCAGCGTGATGAGGTTACCAAAGCAGCTGACAATGACCGGGCGGCGATGGAATTGGAGAGAGCCAAATTGGAGGACAAAAAGAAGGAGGCAAAAGACGAAATAGACAGGTATAAAAGACAAACTCAAGAGGCGGTGGAGGAGAGGGCGAAGACCATCCAGCTCTGGGAAGAGGAATGCAGTCGCTCTGCAGAACTCGCGGAGACGATCAACTCATTACAGAAAGCTCAGAAAGAACTTGAATACGAGGCGACGGGTTGGCGAGGGGAAGTGGCGAAGGTGGTGAACTTGAAAGAAAGGATGGAATCAGAGCGTGACAGAGCTCGAAACGCACTGCAACCCACCTTGGCCAAGAACGAGAAACTTACCCAGGAACTAGATAAATTGAAACCGAAATTGAAGAGCGCAAAGGAGACGATAGCAAAGCAAGAGAAGGACATTAAAAAACTCAGAGAAGAGCTTCAGCGAACTACCGAACAACTGGACACTTATAAAGCAAGGTCACGGGAATCAACACCAGATAATGCTCCCAAAGGCAAAGCGGCCTTTAAAGAGTTGGGGAAGGAAAATACTGACGACTCGGACACAGACACGCCAGAACCTGGGGGCTCTCTATCGCGCTCGGAGGAGCTCCAAATAGAAAAAGACAAGAACGAAGAACTAAAAGCAAAGATCGAGACAGACTATGTACCACGCGAAGATCACGAGAAGATTGTCAAGGAGGCCGCAGATCTCAAGGCTGAGAGAGATAGACTACAGAACGCCGCCACAAACTGCCAGGAAGCGCTGAAGAAACTGCAAGATGAAATGTCCAAGAAAGACGGGGCCAAGATCAAGGAGCTCAAAGCAAGGATCCGAGACCTGGAGAAGCAGATCAAGGCATTCGAAGACGGGGCCAACACGCACAAAGCTGA
Organism: Xylaria telfairii; assembly: GCA_022495065.1. Lineage (NCBI taxonomy): Eukaryota > Fungi > Ascomycota > Sordariomycetes > Xylariales > Xylariaceae > Xylaria > Xylaria telfairii. Next base: position 85,767 of record MU383966.1, on the reverse strand, counting down.
TTTCGCAAGGCAGAGAGACCGGATCCAGGATCTCGAAAAGCAGCTCAAGGCCGCCAAGGGTAGGATAGCCACGCTGGAGAAACTCGAGCGGGAGCAGCAAACCAAGATAGCAAACCAGCAGACGAAAATATCGGAACTGAAGAATAAAGCCAGTACGCAGTCGGACTCTGGTCAACCGGAGGGCAGTGGGGCAAAGAATGCAGAAAAGACAGCAGCGGAAGTCGCGAGATTGGAGGAGGAGTTGAAGAGAGTACAGGGAGAGCTCCAAAACACTACGCAGGAGTTGACGGAGTTAAGAAGCCGTCAAGATAGCCACCTAGACCAGCTCGCGGAAGCTGAGAATGCACACTTTCAACTTCAGGCGCGATATGACGCAATGGAAATAATACTGGAACAGCGCAACGCAGCTCAGGATTGGCTACAAGAGGATTTACTCGAGGCCGTAAGAGCTCGCGACCGCCTACAAGCGAGCGTAGAGCGTCTACTAGAGCCCAACATCAACGTGGCCGATCTACAAGTATTCAGCGAGCAAGTGCTACGCCTCGTTCGACTTCGACAAAGAGCCTTCAACATGGTAGAGAGGGTCATCCAGTTGTCCGTGCGGGCGGCAGACGACTACCGTGCTGTCACTGGGACGGGGTTTGTCATACATGGACACGGCACAACTGAGGAAGGCCGTCTGTATATTACGGAGCCCGATGCTTTTGAAAGGGACTTCCGGAACCTCTACACCACCTTATTGGACCGCATACGAAACGACCAGGGTGAGATTACCAACCTGAGGAACCAGGTTACCGATGGAGCGAACAACGCCATCGCGCAGGAGACTGTTGATGCCATGCAGAAGCAGATTAACGCCCTCGAGGCCCAAAATAGAGACCTCGAGCAAGCTCTCCAGACCTCTCAACGGGGGGCCGCGATATATACCGATGACGCGCCGAACTTAAGCGACTTGTTCAGGGAGACCAGAAGGGCGTTCAGGAGATTCCTGGAAATCCCAGGCCCAGACAACAAAGACCTCGACAATATCCTGGACACAGTAGTCCGGAGGCAGCGACTTACGGCCGGTGTCATCCCGTTTGGACAAACAGAAGTGGAGAAGGCTAGGCGGCTCGACGAGACGGTCCGCGAGCTGGAGACGTGTAGGACCGAGGGCACGAGGCTCCAGCAGCGAAATAAGGCTATTAGCAGTAACCTAGACAATATCCAGACGGAACATAGAGCGGAGCGCAATCGCCTCCAGGCCGAAGCCATGCGCCTCCAGGCCGAAGTCGCGCGTCTCACCGCCGAGCTTAAGGCGCTCCGGGATACTCGCAACCAGGGCGAAGCCGATACGCGCAGACAGCTCGAGGAAGAAATCGGAAGGCTCACAGCGCAGATCCAGACGCTCACGGACGTGAGCAACGCCGACCGCGCCAGGCACGCGGAACAAGTCGCCGGCCTCACCACCCAGCTCGAGGCGGTGCAGGCGCGACTAGAGCAGACGCGGGAGCTTTTCGCGGCCGATGTTAAACGTCGCGACGACGGCAGCAAGGCTTTCCGGGACGAGACCGAGGCAGAGGCCACGCGGCTCAACCTCGAGATCACGCGTCTCACGGGGGAGTTGCAGGTGGCCAAAGACAGCTGCGCGCGCGAGCGCAGGCAGATCGAAGGCGAAAGGAAGCGTCTCGCCGACGAATTAGACGCGCTGCAGATCAGCAGCGAGCAAGAGCGCTTACGGCACCAGGGCGAAGTCCGCCGTCTGAACCGCGACATGCAGAGGACGGAGCAGCTCGTCTTGGCGGAACGCAGGCGAGTCGGGGAGCAGCTGGCGGCTGTCAACGGCGAATTGCAGGCACTCCGGACGAGCTCCTTGAAGGAGCGTCAACGGCTCGAGGCCGAGGTCGCGCGTCTGAATACCGAGCTGCAGACGCTGCGGGACACCACGGACCAGGAGCGCAGACGACTAGAGGCCGAGGTAGCCCGCCTCACGGCCGAGCAGCAACGCCTGGAGGCAGAACTCGCACGAGTCACGGCCGAACTCACGGCGCTCCAAAACACAATCGAAGTGCAAAACAACGTCATCGGCAACAACGGGCAGCAGGCGAACAGGACGCGGCAGGTGCTGGAGGGGCAGATCGACGTGTTCGGGGTGGCGCAGCGGGACCTGATGCGGTCCATCGAGGCCATGAGGGAGCAGGCGACGGCGCAGGGCCGGTCGGCGGCCGAGGTGGCCCGCACCCTGACGCGCGCGCGCCGCGAGATCGCCATGTTCCAGACCCTGGTCCAGGAGCTGACGGTCCAGCGCGACCTGCTGCAGGACGAGGTGGCCCTCTGCGAGGAGACGCAGCGGCGGGGCCGGCAACGGCTGCGCGAAAACCGTGGTCCTGCCCCTGCGCCCGCTGTTGCTGGGAACGCGGTGGCGGCTCGTCGTCGCGGTCTGGTCGCCGGCACTGGCGACTTCATCGGTCGGACATACAGCCTGTTCCTGAGGACGGTGCAGCGCGGCACGGTCTGGGGGACCCTGGGGACTGTATTCGTGATGATGTGCGCCGTCATCATCGCCGAGGGCAGGCAGTACGCCGAGTGGCAGGATGCCAACGCGCATAGTCGGGCGTTGTGGATGGCGACGAGGGACCGGCCGACGGTGTGCCTGGGCCCGCCCAACATGGACTATTTCTGGCACACTCTCGTAGTGGTGCTCACCGGCCGGTGGACATTCCGTTGATCAGTGGCCTCCGCAACCCGGACCCAGTCCCCCACAATCTTAATAACCGGGTCCGGCGGCCCGCCCGGAAACCGTCGGGACTCGACCGGCCAGATGGTATGCAGTTGGTTTATCTGGCAGCAGGATTGCAAATACCTAACAGCGCTGCGTGTACCTTTCATAAAATCTTACCACATTAAGCGACATGGGGGCGGAAAGAACGCGAGTGCATTGGATGCCTGGGATCGGCAGATGTTCGGTATTCTAGCTGAGGTTATGGGATGGGTGCGATGGTGCAATCGGAAATTAGTCTAGGTTACAATCTGTAATTCTGAGTGCGCAAGGACTTGTTTGCCCCTAAGTTTAGAGGATATTATCTGGTGCAACTGCCGCGGCGGTAATCTTATGGGTGTTTGTATAGTTGCATTAGGGAGGCATCATTTGTTACTGTAACCCATAGTTATGTAGTATTATTTGATTTTTCATTGTTACCTATACGTATACGCGGGTATGCAGTGCGTCAGCCACGGCTATTGTATGGAGGAATATTTGAGTGTTGATGGTCATACATCTAATTCTCCTAATCCCGCCGATACGAACTTTTTTTTTTTTTTTTTACATGCAATGCCTACCTATGTTACATATTTGATATTCACATCGCAAATTTGATAGCATGAAGCGCGAAGTGTCCTCTTGGGATAGTGAAACATAGGGCATTGCCGTCCTTTAACCTCCCTATAGAATTCATGGCAGCTGACAATGACAAAAAGAATGTCAACTGAACAAGATTGGAAGCCGGAAACGGGGTCCACATTCCAAATACCCAAGCTCCTGTGAACCAGCGGCGTCGCGTGGCCCGATGCATTGGTGCGACGGGGCCGCTGTGTACAGTATGCCCACTATAATCTTGGTGGGGCACCACTGCATAATTCTATTAGTTTCAGTGTACGTATCTAGGGGATATACATGAATAGGACTGGGTCGGAACAACCCGCTCAAGGCCATAAGCAGGCAAACGGGCTATCATTGACTACAGGACAACTTGGAAGTCATGCTGTCATCTACCTAGTGCCCAAGCCATCAGACATACATCATATCAACGACACAGATCACCAAGCAGCGTTTAAGGTTATGTCTATGATGCTGGCAATGCCTGAGTACTAAGCATTTGAGCCCGAGCACAGATAAGGCTAGCACTATACGCATAATTCAGGCAGGTACCTGCAGAGTACTAATTTGACTCTTGGCAAAGCCATTGCTTTTGTTATTTTTGGGATCGTATTCTGTAGGGCTGCAACGTCATCTATAAGTACAGTAACTGTAAGTACCTAGCGTACTGTACAGTAGATGTAGATTAAGCATAAGTAGGCAGGTAGATACCTGTATAAATTCTTGTAGCTCTTCTGCGGAGAATTGCCTTTTCGGGCCTGCAGGTTCCGTCTTGTCCATTCAGGGGCCGCCAATCTACGAATAAATGGCTAGTGAGATAAGAATACCCTGCAGTACGGAATACATTATTGCATGATGTCATGAGACAAGTCAGCTCTATTTTGATTTCACGAAACGCAGTATATAAATATCTATACCTCACCTCACCTCACAGGACCTGCAGTATTGCCCCAAGTACAGTACAGACCACCTGTCAAATGGCAAAGCTGCCAGAAAACGGTTAGACCTGGATCCATGTCGCATTACCGCTCCCATAGTATGCGACCCATCAAATCTGCCTTGACCCGAGAGCTTAGTAAGAAGTACATCTCAAAATGAATTAGGCAGGTATCCACCGGCATATGGCCCTATAACCAGGTACATTAGTTGCACGTATGCCAAGGTACCGCACCATACTCCGTACAGTGCGCCACTATGCACAATTATAACACGGTTGACCCGCATCCCGTCCCGTGGCAATGTCTTATACAAACCGAGGATGGAGATGAGATACGCGGGATTGTTACCGTGTAATCAACCGTTTGCACCAACCAGCCTCGGCAGCAACATTCCAAATTTTGACAAATTTCATTTCACGTCACAGCTCTCGTCAGCACCGGCCTACCTATCAAACGCCCTGAAAGCCCTGAAATGCAAAGAAGGCGACCGAAAAAAGGGTGTGCAGGTTTGACATGTCGGGACGCACTTCATTAGTGGCGCCAAGGCATTTGAGCGTCACCACGAAATCATTCTTAAGCTCGCCTTGCGCCGTCCTGCGACCCTTGGTATTCCAGCATCGATCCCTCTCCCGTGAAGAGACAAAGAGGCCGAGGACACCGAGACTATACACCCCCCTTCATAGTCAGCGACGCACTTTCACCATGTCTGAAAAGCTCATCCCGAAGAACGCCTCGGCCGTTCAGGTGATCCGCAACGTCACCCCCAATGTCGTTACTGTCTCGGTCCCGTTCTTGCGATTCGAGAAGATCCCCATTGGTGGTCGCGCCACCATCAGTAAGCCCTCCCTGCCCACGCGCTTCGTCTGCAACGTGGACTAACACGAAGTGCAACAGTCAAGCTGACCACTGGCGCCCTTGCCGTCTTCTCCCCTGTTGCCCTGACCGATGAGGTCAAGGCCAAGGTCACCGAGCTCGGCGGCAACGTCGGCTACCTCATTGCCGGCGATCTCGAGCATCACATCTTCCTGACACAATGGAAGACCGAATACCCCACCGCCAAGTTGATTGGTCCAAAGGGTCTTCCCGAGAAGCGAAAGACCATGAACGACCCCATGATCGGCAAGGAGGACTTCGACTTCCTCTACGACGAGACAAATGCACACTCCGCCGCCATCAGTGACGAGTTCGCCGCCGACTTCGAGGTCGAGCTGGTGGATTCCCACCCGAACAAAGAGATCGTGCTCTTCTACAAGCCCGACAAGGTCCTGATCGAGGCCGACTTGATGTTCAACCTGCCCCCTACCGAGCAGTACTCCAAGGTGCCCGAGGCCGAGAAGAAGGGAGGCGGCCTCCTCAAGAAGATCTTCTACTCCCTGAACAGCACCCAGGGTCCGGCCAAGGGCCATAAGCGCCTCTTATGGTACGCCATCAGCAACGGCAACAAGGACCGCGCCGGCTTCAACGAGAGCGCCAAGCGCATCTACGGCTGGGACTGGGTCACCCTGATCCCCTGCCACGGTGACACCATCGAGAACACCGGCAAGGAGATCTTCGGCAAGATCTTCGACTGGCATCTTAACGGCAAGAAATAAGCGACTTGCTGTTGCCCAAACTTAAAAAAAAAACTACTACTACTGCTAAAAGCGCCAATGCAACCAAGCGCGTCGCTCATTGAATACCGAGGAAAAGGCTTCTCGTTGACTCTTTTACTAAGCAAAAAATTCTCTCGATACCCCCACCTATGTGATACCAAAATGGATGTAATATGAAATTAGATGGAATGGGATGAAGGCTGGAGTTGTATAAGATAGCCTTGATTACATAGTTGGATGATACCAATTGCATAGACTTTTTTTAACTCTCGGAACTATTCGATATCTTGCACAGTCTCTCGTGATTGAACTATAAATTATTATGAATAAGAGTTGACGGATTTTCAAACTTTAAGAAATGGTGTACATAGCTCACCCTAGTTTCATAGTATGCGAGCGATTATCTTCATTACGACAAGTCCAAGTTATGAGATTACATATTTATATCACATTGGACATTCTGCCCTTAGCCGTCTTACCTCGTAACAGCTCGACCATATCCAGGAGTATGGAAACTGCATCGTCAAAGCTTAAATATTCTTTATTTCTCTGGTTACACGCACGCGCACCTAAGGTCCAAGGCATCCAACACTACGTTAACAGTCATACGAGCGGCAAGTTGCCGATTATATCAGTTCGGGTTGAATCAGATCGGATCCCAAGATCTGATCTGATTCTACTGGATCCTTGAAGATAAGCTGTGACGCGATTCAACACCGCCGGCGGTTTGGACGAGGCTATTCAGGCATAAAGATTAGAGTTCGCTCGCCCCTGTAAAAGGGAAGCCAGAGATCTACATGGCCCCCTTGGCTGCATAGAAGCTTAATTATTGCAACTTGAATTTACTTACCTATATCTCTGACTTACTTATTCTTACTTAACTCTCTATCTCTTTTGCTCTTGTCTATTCTTGACTTATACGTGATTTGCACCTCGAAGTAGCCCCTATCCGCCTCACTTGATTGCTGTCTGGAGATTTCCTATCTGGACCATGAAGACCCGTCATTGTCACAGGTGGGACATCATCTATTGACTCTGGTCTTGAAATACGCGGTTCAACTGTTGGTAAATTGATTTTCTACTTTTCTTCATGTAATGAATCTTCCTTAACAATACCCTGCTCTTTTTTTTTTCTTCTCGTCTCTCTTGAATTTCTCTTTTAACCTTTTTAAACCCCTTTTTAACTTTTTTCTTCCATAATCTCAGACTGTGTGTTTTCTAATTATTATCAAGCTGTAACCCTAACCACAACTATTTTTCACACGCGAGTGCCAAGGGCACCGATTATTATTATATAAATACGAACAGGATAATAATAATTACCAATTTCGTCAGATGCGTTCTTGTGGTTACGATTACTTCCAAATTCAGAAGGGTACCATTGTGAGCTGTCCACCGTTGTCACATGGACCAAGCCAGGTGCCCACGTCTGCCAGTCTTCCGTCCAGACATACAGCCTCGAGGAGCCGCGACCATTGGTCGGCGATTATCCCGGGACTTGTAAGAGTTATAGAGGCCTCGTATTGCGGACTTGATCCGAGACAGCCAAAGGAGGGGTAATGGCCAGAGGCCTGAAGCACGGACCTAGGGCTATCTATAAATATGAGGCGAAGGGCGAAGTTACATCGAAGGATGGATTTGGAAGGCCAAGGACCCTTTAGATCCAAAGAGAATTATAAGCTGAATAGAAGACTGTTCCAAGCCCTTGTCACAACCGTGGAGGCTGCGCACAATCCCAAGTGAACGAGCGTAAAATGAGGTTGTTATCGCATTTACTAGGTTATAGTAATGTTGATGAACTTGGGATGGGGCCAGCTGTCCTTTGTAAACAATGTTCTTGTTCGGGAAGGAGCACAAATATAACGATTTTCGAAAGCTGATAGGAATGGGTAACGCAGTCTCGGAGGACATAAAGTTGTTTCTTAAAGTACCTCTCCGGGAATTCCTCTGGGCCCGTAGTTTCAGGAGCATCGCCAGAGTCATAAGCGTCTTGATCGTGCGCCCTTGTTACAGGTTACAACAACCAACTCCGTTCCCAGGCTCTGAGTGAGTCTGGGAGTTATTCATCCCACGGAAGACCACGCCATCCACATTACCCCAGCCCGCATTCACGTTAACAGAGCGGGGCCGAAGACCGCTTCCACAGTTGTTGAAGGGTACCGTTGGTGTCATATAATCGTGCTCATAGCATCGACTAAGAAATCTCATCGAATTATAATAGGAGTTGTTGTTGCAATAGCCACCACAGGTAGTATGCGTCCAACCTATATCGCTCCCACCTCCCCCATAATACGGGAGGTTATTGTTGATGGGATGATTGATGTTGTTGCTCGCGTTGCTGCACATGATAGTCTGGTCTTGTCGTCCGCCATAACCGCCGCTTCGCCCATCGGGAATCAGGTAGAATCCGGCAGCGCGCGCTAAACCCGTAATGTTCGGCTTGTTGGTCTTTCGATTAATTGGTGACGGGCCTAGAGGGTACTTATGCCCCTCGTATGGCTTAGGTTGCTGTCGTCGTAGGTTGCAACCGCCGTTCCGTTCGTCGAACTGGAGGCGAGGCAATTTGCAGCTACCGCCACCCCTGCCCGTTTTTCTCCTATAAGGTCTGCGTTCAAGTTCTTCATCAGGAAATAGGTCGTACCCAAATCCGATATTAGTGTCCTTGTTATTGTAGTTGCTGTCATAGCCGTTGGCAAATTCGATGTAGCTGTTGTCTTCGTCGTTATCATTATAGGATTTGTCTTTTTCGAAGCCATACTCGATAGTGTCAGCGCTATAACTATGAGTACGCCAGGCTTCATTCTTAGCGCTCATACCCCAACCAATATTAGCGGCCTTGCTTCTTTCGTTAGTAAAAATTCTGCAAGACGTTGAGAAACATTCGCACATTGATGGTCAGTGGTAGCAAGGGTTCGGGATCGAGGGCTTCGATCAGCTTCCAGAGCGGGAGAGCCTCAGTCTTTTCTGCCTGAACCACCTCGCTCCTAGTTGCTGATCTCACTGTCTCGGATGATTGGGTAGTCCAGCGGCCGTCTTCTCGCTCATATAATTGCATCCATGATATGTAGGTCTCAATACCGGAGGTATTAGATTAGTCCTAGTCCCTTGGTATGTGTGATATGCGGCACTGGCCTCAAAAGAATGCGTCAAAAATTCAAAAGAGAGAAATACAACAGCTAGGGGTGATTAGTTCGGTAGTAAACTTACCAAGCATGATCTACACCGGTCCCCGAATTGCTTTACCCGTTTTTGGCATTTGATCGCGCTCTGTATAATTAAGGTGAGTATATAGTCGAACGGCAGTGGAAGCTCTCCTCGAAAGGAATAGCCATATCTTTCTTAGGCTTTCGTGATTAAGATATAGAAAAGTGAGGGAGATGACTCACATAGAAGTTGCCACAATAGCACCCCATTGTCCCTGTCAGGATCTCTGGCGGGGATAATTATTTAATGACTTTTGCTCTGGCGCAAAGGTCTAATCTAATCCCGCAGGTTGTCCGTCTATACATACACATGCCTGTTGTTTAGGTCTGATCGTGATGATCCCTTTGTGGAGTCTGTCTGGGCCAGTGCAAGAGGCTGGTGATGGAGCGATTCTCGTGAGGGTAGCGATGAGGTAGATCTTTTGTTTACAACTTATATCTGGCCAACAGGATGCTTTTATACAAGTGACGGCATTTTAACTTTTACTCAAGGTTAGAAGCTCTATATGTTTTAAGTAAAATAATTGAGGAAATTGTAGAATAGTTTTAGGGTGATGCAAGGCCAAAAGATTAATTAACCCCAGCGGGAAAACTCGTTATCAGTTTACATTCATACTAAAAGTAATTTAGCAAAGGAAAGGGAGCGAAGTCGTCATGCCAGGGAGGGCTGAAGAATTGTTACAAGGGTCTGGAAAGATATCCTTTCGAAGAACTCTGTCTATCTATGCCATAGAACAGCTTAACGGATACATTTGGATTTCCTTCTTTTGAGTAGTCTATGAGCTGCTGTGTTTACCGACCGAGTTGCTGCATATAGCTACAGCTATCCGTTGGCATGGTAACGGGTGAGACATTGCGCGATCGTTTTTTGGCCGCCACTATTTCTGTAAATTAAATCGTCCAGCTTGTTGTTATAAAAAGGCCGTGTAGAGCCAAGCAAGTTGTCCTTAAAATGGAGCTTCGCCGGCAAAGCTTTCCATTTTAGTGACAGACATAGCGCTACAGAGTACGTTATGTAGGTTAAAACTCCAGGGGTAATTTAAGCCATATGTGGCACCGAAGTGTGGTTGATTCTTTGTTGGGGAGCTGACGAATAGATAAGCTGCAGACAATGAATCAGCCAAGTAGAGGGCTGCAAACGCTTTTAAAGTTTGAGGGGGTTCCTGATACAATTAAGGGGGGCGGTGTTATAGAGCAGGGAGGGTATGGAATTTAATATGGAAAGCTGCTTTCCAATAACAAGTTCACGATATATGATAGAGGCTTGTGACATTAATATAGTATGTGCTATGATTGCTTCATTTAACATGAGGGATGTGCATAGCACGCTCCATCCACGGGCTGTCCTTGACGTATGTAATCGCAAATTGGATGAAAAGAGAACTTCAGCAGCAAGGCTGCCCACCCACTATGACAGGCTGCATTTTACGAGGAGGCCCTGAATATAAAGTAAGTGAACGCACACATATTTAGCATCGTCAACAGGGGATTTTATATATCTCGTCTCAATTGCCCCTTAATTGGTTATTATGTTATTGTGGATGAAATTAGGATGGTCCGATTGAGGCTGCGGTTGATGAATTGAATAGATCATCGATACTAGGTACATGCTAGTTTCTTGCTGGGGAATACAATTAATCTCGTAGACGGAAGATACTGGAAGCTATTATTTCCAACTGCGACCTGTAGAGTGAGAAAGGTCTGTGAGACAGCTCATATATTGTGTGAGCTCCCCAGAATGATGTTATGCGGGTCACGTAATGATTGCAGAGAATCTTCGAGATCCCACTCGCACCGACTCTCCACGATGTGGTTTTTGTCCGATTATTTAGGGGCCGGGCCTTTGTCGGAAGGGATATATATCCATTGGCCGCCCAATATATCGATGGAATAGTATACCAGTCGTTCGACTATCTTCTAGAATCAAAACCTCATAGTATCGATAGACTAGTATCCTGGACTCTCAACAGCAACTCTTGGTTACGGTATTTTGCTGTGCGTAACGGAAGTACGAAATACAATATATAGTAATATTAGCCTAGCCAGTAGATTCCAACTTATCTCTACAACATTAATTAACTTCAGAATGTCACCAAGAACTAGCGACTATGTGTCACAGCCCGAACTACTAGTGAATCATGTTTGTTGTTGCAACCAGAAAACTCCTCATTACTCAACGAAACTTTCACGGGGCTTTGATTACCAACCAGGTCATGGCCTCGATTCGCTAATTTCTTATGTAGGGGACTTATAAAACTCTGTAGTGCCAAGCTACAGTAGTTTTCCCTAAAATGGAAAGCTTTACTATTCCTAAGGTCAAGCGCTTTCATTTTAATACGGTGAAAATCGAAATGCGAGGTATTTCAATTTTAGTTTCTGGGTATTCTATTTGGACCAATGGGGGGCCATCCCACTTTCATAGAGTTTTGGGGGGTCTGGTATTAACTTCTCAAGCTTCACCTTCCCTTTTTGAAATTGGTAGGGTGGTTTGGTAAAGCCTTCCAATCAAACTCGACCTTGGAGACAAGCTTTATGCATACAAGATACAAGCCGTCGGTTATTTTCTACTGCCAGCTTTTACCGCAAAAAGGGTTTCTTGATGAACCATAACACCTACCTAGACATATAGTTAAGATACACAATTCACACCATAATTACTTGAACAAGCCATTGGCTTTGGGATAAATAATTGCCTCTGGGATGTTTTTGGTCTTCGAACTATAAATAGATATAGGTATTTGCGCGAATGGCTTAGAATGACCTTCGCTAGCAACAATTACGCAGTAATGTTGGTTGTACTAACGCATCACACCTATTCCTAAAAACGAACCTAGTAATTATACGACCCTATGTGTAGGGTGAGGTTTATTCGGACCAGAATTCCCTGCTCATCCGACATAGCTATACGCAAGCGGTGACGTACAGGGACGTGAAATCAGCAATTAGAAGCCAGGCTATTTGAGCATAAAAGCTATAGGTCGCTCGCCCAGGAGAATATGTGGATCGCCTGAAGTGTACCTTGACGCTCTAAATGGCTGTTTTCAGTTTGAATATACTTCTAAGCCCCATTAAGCCGAGGGTCCAGGATCGGGACTGAGGGGATGAGGGGTATCGCCCTTCTGATCACCGGATCCAGCCTCGATGCTTGGTAGCCTTATCGATTGGATGGAGGTTGGAGGGAAGCGGGCCTGGCTGTATTATAATAGTATACTGAAGCGGTGCACGCCGAGCAATAGGGCGTTATTTTTCTGGATTCTAGATATTAGGGGTAAAACGGGATAGGAACTATAAGGGACCGGGTATTAGAAGACACACATGAAGCTGTAGAATAAACAACACCTTGTATATACCGAGCGCGATTATGATATAAAGGTTGTTTTAGCGATATTCTTGCAACATCAAGTCTCTGACCACCCTCAAGGGGTTCCTAATATCGAGAGAAAGAAGAAGAGGGCGGTATCCCAACCTTGACTATTCTTTCACTATACTTTTTACACGGTTATCACAAGACGGTACTGTGCCTAATAGAATGTTATCAGAGTAAAGCGCCTTGATACCCGCTGATACGTATATGTTCCCGGTTTGAACCATCAAAGCAACTCCCATTCTCTCACCGAGGGGTCCGGGCAGAATGTCTTCCACAAATTTCTCTCCGCTAAATCCTGATTCCTCACGGTGTCTACATCCAATGAGTATATGAGAACAATGCTTGATTAGAAAAAAGGCCAAAAAGTCGGCTAAAAGGTTCATGCGATGTACATGCTGCTAGTGTACACATAGTTTTTGAGCCGAGGTGGTTGGGGGGTCAAGGCATCCGGTTCGTGCTCTATACGCTCCTACAACCTTGCTGTCCCTCTAGAACGAACAAGTCGCCGGGAGTTCTTAAGCTTCTACTTAGGTAGGTATAGGTACATGATGGGTTGGTTCATCCTCTGAATGAGCTCTTCATTTCTGAAATGTAGAGCAGCATCGATAGGTTTCAAGCGAATAGTTGTTTATAGTTCGGTCCCACTGGGCGCCATAGCTTTCAATAATTGTAGAACCATAGTATAACAATGCCACCATAAATTGGCAATATATTTCTTTCATGTGCGTCACCAGCCATGCGGCCGTTTCCCCCTGTGGAATGCTCACGGGGAGGGGGATTTGAGGACCTGCCCGGAATGTATCAGGGAAAGTGCATAAGATGACGTACACCGCCGACGAAGAATTCTACTGACATAATCTATGACTTATACCACTTCAAAGAACACATTCCTTCCTTAAGGCAGGTAGGCAGCGGTCACATGTTTTTGCGCCTATATGCCTATCAGAAGCATTTAAACTATTACATTAGTGTCACGATCCTTGAGAACAAAGGGCACGTGTGTATATAGGCAGATATTGCGTAGCCTCGCCAGATTAGAACCCCTGCGCAACAATAGAAGTCATTACATACCCCCTACCACAGAGATCCTGACAATTAGAGATAGTACCTTCCGGTGCTTTACTAATCAAATCACCGCTATTAAAAAGGGATAGCTAAAGACGCGTTAGATATACTCCTGCATAGCTGGGGAGGTAGTAGTCAGGGCTCAAGAAATGAGTCAACTGATTCCGGAACCTCCCCGAGACCAGGTATATGGAGATATTACTATAATTGCATCTAAATATCAGATTAATAATCACTTAATAATCACATACTTGCTACCCTTACTCAGCGACGCAAAAAGGAGGCACCAAAACTCTACACTCCGAAGCACCGCCGGGAACCGGAGTCGTCTGCTTCTTACCCAAGAGACAAACAAAGATAATCATATACATCATAAACAAAGAAGCGGCGTGAGTTTGGGCCGAATCAACAAACGAAAAAAAGCGCGACACTTCAACCGGGGCCCCCCAATTGATTGCAGGCTTGCTATGTAGTCGCCCATAGCAAGGAGACGGAAGACAACCCGCCAGCACGATAAAGATAGGATAGAACAGAGAAAAGGGGAGCGGGGAATTGAGCGACCTACGTAATGGGTATCTGCAATGCGCTTGATTCCTACAGTACCCAAGAATGTGCTTTGGAGAGACCGGTGAGAACATGCAAAGTCCCGCGTGGCGCCCGCAAATAATATCGACTCTCACTTAATTATTTTCCTGTGCTAATCCGCATTCTTGATTTACGTAATTCTTCTAGATCAATAGTCTGACCATATGTTCAATTGGCCATCTTCCCGAGGGCAATGTTTCAATTATAATCTGCTATTTATCGTAACTAGGTAGACTTGCACGCCTACTGCTACAGCCCCTCTGGGATATGTGGCTATGCTTTGGGAGGTATTAGAGTCGCATACCAGGATCTTTTCAACTTACCTGAACGTAGGGGTGGTCATTCGGTGTCGGATGAGGTTCTCTTTTGGTGAAATGGTATTCTCTCTGTTGGCGAGCAGCTATGAACAGCACTTACCCATCGGCGGCCTCGTAACTGCTAAGAAGCTGAGCTTCATCGGGAACTTGCCGCTGTCCCTGGGCCTGCCCGTATTGATGCCCATAGTTGGACTGCAATTGTCTCAGGGCCAGACGGATGAGGATATAATTGCAGTCAGTTCATCTTATCGATAGGAATCTTACGACACAACTCGTCATATAACAAACTTACTTGATTATGTGTGAGTAGTATGCGAGCGCTCCGTGTGCACTAACTGGGCGAAATCTTCCGATTCTGATTGCTGTTAAAATAATTCCAATGCCTTCACTTCATGCAGGCAACGTAAACTGCAGCTCTTGCTCTTACGTGAGTCTACTTATAATATGGACCTGTAATTGGCCAAAATGGCACCGGGTGCTCTGTGGTTGTGACGCAACACGGCCCTTGAAGTAAGCCGCCACAATAGCTTGAGTGGGTGGCATCGAGGAGGCCGGTGTTGTAAGTCACCCCGATTCCTGCCCGATTTCACCCGAAGAATGTCTGATTGTAGCAAAAGGTTCGTCCATCATCCGCTACAGAAGAGAAAGTTATTCACGCAGCCCTTGTGACTGCCCTACATACTTCGAGGTGGTGGATGAAAGGCACATTTGGTGCTGCGCTGAGCTGCTACTTTGAGGCGTTCAATAATTACCTAAATAGTAAAAAGTAATGTAACTAGCGAGGTGTCGGATCAAACCAGATGCCCTAAGCTGAGTATCCAGGTTACTCTGTAGGGCTTTACTTGTTCTCTAGCCGCTCTAGGATTAAATATTTTTGCTGTAGGAGGAAATATTAGCCTGCAATTTACTAGTAGAGTTTGCATGGTCCGCCCCTATATTTTGATATTACACAGAAAGCCGTAGCAGAGCCAAATGAGGCCCGGTCAGACCTACAAGTGAGGAATACAACAGCCGGCAGGGCTGCATCTGTCTCAGGGAATAGAGCTTAATAGAAAAGGGGGCATAGATTAGAGAGCCCTCGGCTCAGGTATAATATAGGAGGCTGGTTGTCTTGACCCAAAGTAAAAGCAAAAGAATCACAGCAACAGACAGTCGATTTATTGGAAAGCTTTACCAAACCGCCCTACCAATTTCAAAAAGGGAAGGTGAAGCTTGAGAAGTCAATACCAGACCCCCCAAAACTCTATAAAAGTGGGATGGCTTCCTATTGGTCTAGATAAAAGATAAAATACCTAGAAACTAAAATTGAAATGCCTCGCATTTCGATTTTCACCGTATTAAAATGGAAGCACCTGACCTTAGGAATAGTAAAGCTTTCCATTTTAGAGACAACTAGCTTGGCACTACAGAGTTTTTGTACCCGAGTGATGTTCCTTCTGTTCACCTGTATTCTCTGAGACAGTTACCTAAATAGCCACCACAAACAAGAAACCACTATCTCCAATAGTATGTTATGCCTGACAGTTCTAGCCGCGTGGCATTTGAATCATGCAGCATCAGCAGTGGTTCCATTATTTTTAGTTTAGTGGTACTGGAGGTTATACTATAGAAGAAACTAATGAGCCGAATAGTATGACAGACGCTTCGTATTTTCCTGGGTAAGACTTACAGATAGGAAATTGACATTGTGATTTCTTCGATATGTAATAACATATAATGTAGCTTGGACGGAAATGTCGACAGTATGTCCAAGGGGCCTTTATAGGGTTACATTGCTAAGGTCAAGTTGTCAATTCTGCCCGGCCAGAGAAACTATTTTGAACCCTTCTAACTATGCAGACCGTTCATCTCAGCCGCTTACCACGGGCAAGAGTCGCATACTACGTTCTCCTTCTCGGTCTCATTCCACTCGCACAAGCCCAATGGCCCGCCCGGCAACTAGAGAACTTCTTTCCTGCATGGGACCACTACCTTCGGGACCTGATAGCAACAAAGTGCAGCAACGTCCTCGCGGCCGACCTACAAGCCATCACGTGGGCGCCGTACGACACCATAGAGTGCCTTCTCGATGCCTTCCCCGAGTACCGAAAGAGCGAGATAGGAGCCTCCTCCGTAGCTCTGGGTCTACTACCCACGATGCTCTCCCTTCTAGGGCCGTCCATCACAGACCAAGCGGTCCTCGCCACGCGGCGGCCCTTTTTGTCCCTTCTGCTAGCCACCGGCTCGCCGGCCGTGAACCCGCAGCTCGACGACGAGTATACGGCATCGATCGAGAAGAAGTTGTGTTTAAGAAAAGCTGCCAGCGAGCAAAGTCGCAACGCCCAGGTATCGAGTACGCGGATTTTCGTGGTGTCGCTGGTCGAACACGTCGCGGCCATCGGGGCCGTGGTCAACGTCGTGATCCTGGCGTATCAGCTATCTATTTTCACGGTCACGTCTTTCTCGGTGAAATTTGGCTATCTGCCGGCCGTCTGGGTGGGACTATCTATCCCTATTCATCTGGCAAGCTACGTAGCTCTTCGCCTCAGGATGAAGAAGCCCGAGAGAAAGGAGGGGAACGGACGAGACAATGATTTATTCTCATTCTGGGCTGCCTCTTTCGCTGCCGAATTTACTCCCTGTGAGTACCATCAGCCAAAGACGCTCGAATGGGGCGATGAGGACCAGTTGCACTACAAGGCCGGACGCGCGCTCACGTGGCTCCTCAATTTTGGTATCGTGGCACACATTATTTTCGGGACTTTGACACTGTCTGGCCTCCTCTTCATTTCTGCGGCCGACGCAATCGGTGTAGTTGCGCGGTTCTTTGCTAGCACCTTGGTGTCGCAATGGATCTTTGCATATGAACTTTCAGGGATCGAGAAAACGACGTTTTTAAAAGGCTCAGTATCAACACCACCACATCCAAGCGCGACATCATTGGGGATGGTAACCACAGCTGTCTAACCATTATTACGATCACCACGAGAGACAAATGACGCACGTAAGAAAGCGCAAGGAGACAAGGCGCGGTATTAATAGCCATTTGGTTCAGCAACGCTGTCGGGGGGTTCTCTGATTACGATAACGATTTCTTCCATACACGAAGAAAGGTCTAGACAAATCCCGCCATTTCCCTCTCTCCCCTCCCTCCACTTGCTTTCTTTCTCTTCCTCCGCAATCCACAGCCAGCTGCGGGATCGACTTCGCTAGCTTGGTTGCCCTTTCTCTCGGACTCAGAAAAGTTGCACTTGCAAATTCCCCGAGAGCACCTAGGCCCCCCTGTCCTTGCTAGGTCTGGCTGGGTGAACCGGGTTGATCCGTTTGAGAAAGTCTTGGGGAGGGGTGCCACAAATTATGTTACTCGCTATTAAAGGTATCCGATTTCTTAGAAAGGGGGAATTGGTCGTTGTTCACAATTGCAGCGTTGGAAATGACAAATGTATGCCGGTGAGATTGACAACCAAGAAATTGCCTTCCCATGCCACTGTGATGGTATAATTATCCAGTATGCCTGGTCCTACAAGATGTTGGTTCCGAGCCAAGCGCCCTAGACCGATGGCTCATGTGAGCGTAAATATACTAACTCGAATACTACCGCTCTTGCGACTCTACCAGAAATAAGGTTGATTTGAATCACTGTAGAGTTGGCATCTCGGATTTTCGAGTGCTCTTCCAGAAATCGATGGAAGCAACCACATCGTGGCCAGCGTCGTCTTCGTATGCAAACAATATCTAGAAATTTATCAGCATCCGGGCTTAGGGTCCGTGGAGGGAGGGGTCTTACCTCGTGGGTGCTGCTGTGTAGCATCCTAATGTTTTTGTGGGGAACAATATGTATAGCCCCGTTCTCGATGTTCCTCAGCTCGACGAAATTGGGCTCAAAGGCGAGGATCCAAGGGTAGGAAAGGGCAAACGCTTGTGGAGTTCCCTCCCAGTCGATCCGCCATTCTGGTCTTGCCCTCCAGCCATTTCGGTTCACAAAGAATGAGAACTCGGTGTAATTCAGGAGGAACTCGCCATTGAGGCGCTCGATATGGATCGGCTTGACGCCTTCCTTTCTAGCAACGAAGTCCAGCGATGTATCGGCCTGGTCGAGTAGTGATTGTGTTTCTAGGGTTTCTAGTGAGACCACTTCGAAGCCTCTAGCACACGCCACACAAAGCTTGCTCTTGAGGAAGTGGACAGACGAAGCTTCAGTCGGGATGTAGAACTCTTTGAACGCCTTCAGTTCATCTTGTCCAGCATTGAACATCTTGCCGAATCCCTTCTGTTTCTTGCCCTTGCTCATAGAGTCGTTGGGTTCGTACACTTTGATCGTAGTTGAGAGAGCGCTTGGTTTTGCGCAACACACCAAATGCCGTCCTAGGCAGATACCGGTTCTGAAAAAGTTGCAGTTGCTCTGAATCTTCTTTGGACGTTTTGTTAATGGCGATTCGTTTGGATCTAACGCCGAAAGCGCGTAAGATAGAAGTGATTTGTTCGATAGAACCAGGAGCAGACCATATTCTTCTAAAACGTCAACTTGAGTGACGTGTTGTGCATCAATAACACGTTTAGGCTGACTATCCTTGGCTTTCCTATCCGAGACATATATACCGTGATCGGTTCCGTAAATCAATTTACGGCCGCCATCTAAATCATGTTAGCGCAGAAGCATTGAATTGGTCCTTTACCACTTACCACACGGTGTAACAGTATTCACGAGATTACCAACTTGGAAAAAGTTTTGAGAAACGGTGGTCACGTTGAAGAAATCGGCTCGTGCCCGGAGCCGTTGCTGAGCAGTGTCGATGAACTCAAGCCACTTCTGCCGTGCAGATTGATTGGAAGCATACAATACTTGTTCGTAATAATTCCTACCAAGGTGACGGAATGTTATCGGCCAACCCTCTGAGGTCTTTTTATCCGTGTTGCTTCCACGGAATGGTAAGTTTGACGACGCTCGTTTCACTCCAGACTGAGGGATAACCTCGTCCATCTCTTTGATGGACAACAACTCCAAGGGTATGGGCTAGAACTCGATTAGTACTAGATCCCAAAGGAATGACAATGACAAGGCATACCCTTCGGTAAGTCTTAATTTCCTCTGTTTTGCCCACCTGTTTGATCCTTACAAGCAAAACGGCATGGTCAAATAAGAATGCTGTTATATCGGTGGGGTCTGTTGGTGATTTCTTGAGCTGTGTCTTGAAGACCAATTCACGTCCATCTTCTGTTAGTTTCAAATCGACCTTGTCGGTAGGACGGAACTTGAGTTGCTCGTGTAGGCGGCGAAGATTGAAGCGATTTTCGGCTTTACCAGACTCGGCGTTGACTCGGCTGAGAAGATCCCTGATCATCACTAAAACTTTAGGAATATCTTCCTTGTCCGGGTTTCCATCCTCAGTATACTTCAAAACGTTTTCCAGTAGCAGAGGGTAACGCGCCAATCTAGTAGTAGGTTTTGTCAGATAACCGTTCAACTCCAACTTCCTTGATTCTTTCCTCCGCTCAATCTCATCGACAAATTTCGAGAAGAATGTGTTGTTGGATCGTTCATTCTCGAATTCAAACTTGGCCTCCAACTGTTTAGAACCATACAGAATGAATGGTTCAAACTGAGGTGCAATTTCAACAAAAATGTCACCAATGTTCTTCACGACGTGATGCCTCTGCTGTCGCTCCGTAAGGGCTCTAGCAAACCTAGAACTCACCGAGTGAATGCTCGGGTGGTCAATAACGTTGCTGAAAATATGTTGAACGACACGCTCTCTTCTTGGTGCAGGTATAGGCGACCCTTTTGATCGGAGTGGGAGAATCCAGAAGTCCCGGAGATATTCCAAGTCCTTGACGAAATCCCTTTCGGTATAGCATATCTCGGATATGACTTCTTGTCGCTTCTTCTCCCTGTCGCTTACACTTTCAGCGATCTCCTTGGGGACGGTATTGATCCAAAGCTTCTGCTCATCCGTTTGGTCCGCGTCGTCATTGAGGATAGCATCTTGATCCTTCTTCAAGCCCACTTGAGGCTTGAGATTGAGACGAGAGACTTGCTCCAATCTTCGAGGGCAGGCGATGGAATAACATAACTGGTCCCTTGTGCAAGTAGGCGAGTAGCATTCCGAGAGCAAAACGAATACACCGTTCACATGGGTTTTGTCGTCCGGCTCATCCATCAGCGTTTCCCTAAATTGGTACATTTCCGACGCCGAGTCCCGTAATCTGTGCTCGTACGTGACATCGTGGAAGAACTTTTGCGCATCAAGCGCCCGACCTAGTAACAGAGCTAAATTCCTATCCGTCGTCCTAATGATGTAGGAAAGTACATCCACAGCCTCTGAACCACTAAAGGCATTCTTATATGTCAGCTCGTTCTTGGTCCGCTCTCCGATTATAATCTTCTGGCGGAAACATTCAGCTACCCGAGACAGCAAAGCTGGATAGACTATAGGGGATCGAATCTTTGCGGTTGGTGGCCGCTCGTTATCAAGTGACTTTGAATTTGATGACCGATGAACAAGCTGCTGCCGGGCTTGCTCCGAAGTCTCAGGTACGATGGTACTAGCCATCGACATGGTGCGGCTATGGTCGTTGGCGGTAACGGACGAGGCCATGCTCATGGCCCTAGTGGCACTACCGGGCGTAGAGGAAAAGCTATATCCGTCCATAAGGGGGCTGGTGTCTATTTGTGGCATCTCGTTCGAAGGTGCTCTCAATCGGTTCGGAATAACCCGACCACTCATGGTCTGATGCGAGTCGCGGTCTGGGGGATACCCGGTCATGGACATTGACCTGTCATCGTGGCGTTCGGGTACGATGCGACCTTGTGCAGTGGTTCGTGACATTGGGTTGGGAACCTGGTTGGGGGGATGTCGGAACTGCTGAGGTGTTTGATACGAGTTCGGTGGAGGCTGATACATGGGCTGGCGTGGAATATTGGCAAGCGACTGGGAGCGATATGGATCGTCTCGAAGAGCAGGTCCTGGGGGAGGGCCACCCTGGTAATGCCTGGGACCGGGATTTCGTGGAGGGTAGTTATGTTGAGGGGGAGGTCCCCTAGGTTCGTATCTACCCGAACCATGAGGCGGAGGGCCCGGATACGGTCTCTGGTTTGGGCCTTGTTGTTGTTGTTGTGGTTGTCGCCCATACGGATCTCCCATACGAGGAGGATATCCTCCCGACGGGTTCCTTTGACTCTGATAGTACCCGTTGGCCATACTCGCATCCATAGTTCGAGTCCGGTGAGCAAGTTCTTCGTAACCACCACCGCGCTGGGGTCGTGGCGGTCCTCGCTGCTGCAAATCGGGCGGCGGGCCCTGGGACGACATGGAGGACATGGTGTGCGTCCTCTCGCTCTGCGGCATCATATTGTTCGAGGGGGAGGCGGACCCGGTGCCATTGCGACCGGGAGGGGGATGGGCGCCGAATATGTTGGAGAAGGCGGTGTCTCGTTGGTTGCCAGACGGCGGGCCGTAGCGGCGTTGGTCGTACTGGTAATCAGCCATGATGCCGTCCTAGTGTCAGTCCATGCAGTGGTCAGCGAGGCGCGGGCTCCGTGTGGACGCTACGGGGGAGCTACGGGGGCCCGATCGGGCTGGGACGACAGCACAGCGTCGGCAGCGTTGCACGGCGCAGAGCTATACACGCCGTCCGTGACTCGACGACCAGCCCGGATTGGACCAGGCCGAAGATCAGGTGATGGACGAATATCCGATGCAGGGCAAAAGGGACACACACAACTGGGGACGACTTACTCGGACTAAGCCTAGGCGGCCGCGGGCCTAGACAGAGACTAGCAGCGCTGGTCGATGGAGGAGAGTAAGGCAGAAAGGACTGTGTATGGCGGGCGAGGATTAGGGGCTGGTTGGTCGTCGAGGCGCACAGCAGGGAGGACGGACGGTCGTCGTGGGCGACGGGGCGACGGGGGTCGAGCCAGGTGAAAGGGGGAAAGGGTGGCGTGCGAACGACAGTCCTGAGTCTTCAACCGTGGGATTGGTCAAGTCAGTCGGTCAGTCGGTCTGCCCGCCGTGTCGCTGTCTCTTCCTCTTCCTCTCCCTCTCCTCTCCTCCTGCTCTTGGTCCTGGTCTTGCTCTTGCTCTTGGCCCTCCTTGCTCGAAACTCCAATGTTTCCTCCAGGGCCTGGCCGGGAATGAGTGTCGAGGAATGAATGGCTGATCCCCCCCGGAAGAGCCCACCAAGCTAGCTGCTGGTGAGGAGATCCAAATCGAAATCGAAGTCGAAGTCGAAGTCGAAGTCGAATCGCTCGCGACGTCGACGGTCGGCCGGGCAGGTCAGATGCGGCGGCGGCAATGCGGCGGAGTGGGTGGTGTGCAGGTTGGAATTAGCATGCGAGCGAGCGGTTTTGCCAGGCTCGTTGGAAGGGGCACACTGTCGACAAGAACGATAGGGAATGATAGGTCAAGCCGGGTCCGTCCATTGGCAAGTTGGATGGGTGGATCGTCTGGACCAGGACGGACGCACGGGGGAGATATGTGCCATGGCTTTACTGGACACACTTGGATGGGCACTGGATGTTGATACAGCACAGTACCTAGAGCCTAGAGGTACCTAGGTATGGGCCTGTCTAGCGCCACATCTCCGTCAGTGAACTAAGGTTAGAGGCGTTGTATACTGTAGGTAGTAAAGGGACGGTCCTTACAGCTTCTAGCGTCATGTAGATTTGGCACGACGGAACTTTAATTTGGCAGCGTGTCAGGCCGGATGCGTAGGTACCTGGCTGGTCAATTCATGGAGGCCGCCCAAGGAGCGCCCTCGCTCCCCGACACAATAGAGTTTTTTAGTAGACTTTAGCGCTCCGACTGTAATTTTAAACCGCCAACATCCCCTAACCTACCCCTTCATTCGGATTCGGGTCCAGGGATAATACCAACCGCCCGGTCCTCGTCTCCTGAATGTTCGGCAAGGTACTTTGTTATTTTACAATCTCGCAAACAACCAAGAGTCCTATTCGCGAGCACATTCTCCATTCTTGTTCACGTACGAGTCGCAGAGAACAATCCAGAGCGGTGAGGACGTCCACTACCTATTCAGGCAATTACAGGCATCAAGGGACGCGCGCCCCCATCAGCACCAGCACCTCCCGGTTCCATGTCGGCTTCGAATGGAAACTTGTTGGTCTGATGAATCTGCAGCTCTTTGTAACTCGGTATCCCCGGCCGTAAACATTCCCGGGCCGATTCCACAAACCTGTAGAAGATGCCCAGCTAGCTCGGGTATGATTTCTATTCCATTGGTGAGAGAGACGGCGGGTTGGACGACTCAATTTGAAGCCAGGCACTGGGTATCGGTGCTGGGTATCGACAGCGTTCATCCCGGCATCGACCACAGCCCTCGGAGTTGGATCTAGCCTACCTACCTTGCCATTCTCATGATGGGTGGATCCATCCGCGTTTCCAAGTGCTTTAGGTTAAAGGTGCATTAGGTTGAAGGGGGCTGCTGGTTGGGCTGCATCTGTGGCATGAAACACCCGAGCCAAGTTGAATCGAACACGTTCGAGCCTTGTCATGTTAAGTTTTGCATGCAATGCCGCAGCAAGCTTGGGTCAAGACGACCTTGGTAAGGCTGCCTACCTAGTTAGGACCTGTACAGACCTTTTGCACCGAGATGGATACATGCCTCTATACCGATGTGGAAGAAATGAGCATAACTCAGTAATATGTCTAGACGAAGAGAGCCGTGTCACATGAAGCCACATGAAGTAGTTGATAGTCCTTATGAACAACACTACCTAAATACCTAGGTAGATACTTAGATTTATTTACGTTAGGTATGTCAGGTACTGTTGTACATATCTATAGGACGTGAACATTGCATGTTAGCTTACGTAACGTAGCTATCGACGTCACGTGAACTCGCTCTCTCTCTTCCCTCAGCAGCTCAAGCTCCCATCCCCTGCAAGGCAATCACGAACCACCATCCACAAGCGGGCAAGGCTTCAACGAACCCGCACCGCACCGGCGTACCGAATCAATCAATCAATCAATCAATCAATCAATCAATCCTCCCACGACACCCGAACCGAGCAGTTATCCATCCGGCAAAACACCCCTGAAATCCAGAGTGCACCAGCAGCAACAATGGAGTCGGAGCTCGCGCCCAAGTTCGCGCCTTTCATAGGCATGGTAAGCTTCCCTCCTCTCGTGGTCTCGAGCTATCTCGAACCTTCGAAGGGATGCTAACGCTCTGGATGAATGACAGGGCGGCATCGCAGCCGCCATGATATTCGGCAGTACGAACCCCCCTCGACTACCCCTGCCCCTACCCCTACACCCAGATCGCTCGCGATACACCCATCTCTACAAACCGAACATGCTAAGAGGGATCCCACAGGTATCGGAGCCGCGTACGGCACCGCCAAGTCCGGGATAGGCATTGCCGGCGTGGGAACATTCCGACCAGATCTAATCATGAAGGTATGTCGGCAGCAAACGCCTCGACGCTAGAAGACGGCATCGTCAAGACCGGAAACCGGAGGCTAATTACACGGGAACCTTGGGGAGGAATACAGTGTCTGATCCCCGTCGTCATGTCCGGCATCATCGCAGTCTACTCGCTCGTCATCGCCGTCCTGATCGCCGAAGACATGCGTCCCCCGACCAAGGCCGAGGGAAGCTCATACAGCTTGTTCAAGTACGTTGCCCGCCCCCTCGTCTCGGGAACCGCTTTCCAGAAATACGCATCGCTAGCCGTATCGTGTTGTTTTGATCGATGATAAAGACGGCGCTAACAGACATGGCAACAACAGTAGCTTCATGCACCTGGGCTGCGGCATCGCAGTCGGCATGACGGGTCTCGCGGCTGGATACTGCATCGGCGTTGTAGGCGACAAGGGCGTGCGAGCCTACATGGAGCAGTCGAGAGTATTCGTCGGCATGGTGCTGATTTTGATTTTCGGCGAAGTGCTGGGCCTATACGGGTGCGTCACCAACTCTATGCTCCGTTTCCATCTTTCGGTCATGCTAACCGCGAGTTCCAGTCTCATCGTTGCACTTATCCTAAACACGAAGAGCAAGGGTTGAGCAGATTATCGTTCATCACAGCACATTTACGATTACGGCACGACGGATCTCCACCTCCCAGATGCCCCGTGTAAGAGACCAGAACAGAGCAGAAGACCGGAAAGAAGAAAGGATGTGAACCAGGCTACGTCGGATAGAGTCCGGCGGACGGTGCGGAAAGGAAATGTAATCAATAGCTGCTCCTGCATTTTCGACGGCGTTACACGGAGCAACATTGTAGAACTCCAGGCTAACTATCGGGTTAATGGCAAGCCGATCGGCATCTTGTATTAGTAGCCGACTGTCCTAATAACTATGCAATTATATCTTCCGCGTTCTTTAACATCAATATCGGCAAGTGGGCTGACTACTGTCCCTCATCACGACCAATACAACTCTAGCTTTCCCAGATTTAATTCGGCCAATAATACCACCGTGTGAAAAGATTTTGTTAGATTTCATGCTGCCTACATAGTAACATAGGGCGCAACATAGGCTATCAAAGCCGTAGGCGGATGCACGGCGCTTACTCACCGTTCATCGTATCCCTTCCCTAGCCATATCCACCTCCCGTAAAACGTGATCTCATGAAATAGCTCCTTGAAATGCCCCCATCTAAATGATTTCCCAGAAAATGAATAAATAAAATGAATGAATGTCGAAATCACACGAAACGCCCAATGGGTCAACGAGCACCCGATGCTACCGTCCAAGAAACATAAATCCGTTAGAGAAGGCGAGCGAAGGGAGTGGACTAAATTCCTGTGTCCCAATCACCCGGGTAATGAACCGAACGCCCAGATGATGGCCTCGGCATAGCATCCATCGCAAAACAAAACCTTATCGGCCGAAGCGGCGCGCGAAACCCCGTCTGTTGCCGCGTTCGATGTTGGCGCGGAAGGCGTTCCAGCCCCGCTCGCGTTCTTCGATGTCTCTCATCTGAGCTGTTGCAGCAGAGCAAATAGGAATCAGTCAGCAAATACCACTTTCCAAATCGTTTACAAAGAGGGAGGTGGGTGGCCGAAATTACGCAGTTTTATAGTGATGAAAACAGATAGTGGTGAAAGAGAGGGCAAGCGAGAGGACAACGGCTGTACTCGTGAGAAAGAGGGAGAACATACCAAGCCACCAGTCCCACCGTCGATCTTCTCGGATCAGGACATCCTCGCCATGTTTGCGCGCCAGCCGCTCGCTGCGGGCACGTGCGGCCGCCTCCTCGCCGACAAGATAAGGGTCCTCGAGAGGTCGAACGCGGGCGTCCTCCCCCTCCTCGCTAGCGACAGCGTTAGCGGCGTTAACGCGGCCCAGAGCTGCGCGCAACGCACCCTCGACGGTAGATGATGATGATGAAGACGGTGACGACAAGTGGACCGAGGACGAAGAAGCCGAAGCTGCCGCCGCTCGTCGGCTCGCCACGCTCTGGTAGAGCCTCGCTTGTGGGTTCCCGCTGCCGATCGACGACCAGGACGGGATGTGGAACTGCGAAAGAGACGGCGCCGACGATAGCTCGGAGCGGCGAGGGATGGGCGGCAGGCCGGCGCCGGGTGCGAAGTTAGACGACATGGGAGGTAGCATGGACGACGACTGCCTCGGAGTTGCGGAGGCCCGTGAGGCCGTCGTCGTAGATGTGTGGGCCGGCGGCGTATACGCTGGAACGGCCTCGCTGGGAGGCAGTGTGTGGTACGACGGAGCCTCCGATACTGACCAGAACATTAGATATTTCCGTCTGGCAAGTCGGATAGGAGAGAAATATCTCACCATACGAAGGAGCAGCAGAGCGGATCGAGGCCGTTTCAAAGTCCTCGGCGCTCAGTCGCCCGGGGTTCAGACCGGGAAGGGTGAGTGCTTCAGTAGCCATCGTGAACAAGAAATGAGCGATTATCCAGAGCTATTCCGGTATCTGGGGGTGATGTACAGTCTCCTTTATCTAATTAGGACACGACACTGCTTAATACAAGAACAGAAGTCATACCTGCTGCTGCTGGACCACCCAGGATATTTAAGAGAACGTGGTGCGACCTCTTTTGGGGTAAGTCACACTGCGAATCAGAGAACGAAGCGAGTGTGTTGGAGCCTTAGTAGGCTACCTGACAACAAATGATGTAAAGATGGCTTAATATCGAAGGCTATTGCATGTAGGCGAGATGACGACCCAAGGTTGTTAACAAACTAACTAGCTTGAAGTATGTTTCATGCGAAGTCCAACAATGGCTTTGGAGCTCAACAAGGTTCACAAGTCGGACACCCACACAGGTGGCTTGGATGTAGGGGACACTATCACGTTAGAATGACCGCAACACCCTGCATCAGCCGAATTCTAAAGCCAGGGCTCCCGGTAGATAAGAAAACACGTTTCTTGGGAGATTTTCAAAGTAGCGAGTGACCACGTGAGGGCGGCAGACAGATAGTCGTATGCCAAAGAGGAAGGGAGGGTGTGATCGTCCTCGGTGTGGTGTAGTAATAATGGACAATGTACGGAGGCGGGGGACAAGACGGGATAGGATGGAGGAGGAAGATAGACAGGCACGGGAACGGGCAAGGGCACAGGAACAGAGACGGACGCAGGCACAGGGACACGGGCAAGATAACGCAAGAAAGAGGAGCTCAGCCGCAATGCCAATGTATGTAAGTGTAAGTGCGAGTGAGAACGGGGATGGGACTTTTATTTCCATCAACCCACGGCCGGACGAGCATGTGCTAATTTGGGAGGTGAGATACAAGGCCAGCCAGCCAGTGCAGTGACGACGAATGGGCGAATGGGCGAATGGACTCGAGCTAGACGACGTCCCCGACTTGGCATGCATACCCACACGTGCCTATTGGGGCCAGAAGAGCAAGAACACGGCCTGATTCGGCTGACTGCGGCCAGTGCCTACCTGCATGTACATAGGTCGGTGCTGTACAGTACTATGTTGATGCTGTACTTAGGTCTCGGGGAAGGCTGGAACATGGTTTAGTCGGTCTAGGTGCTGTAGTGTGACCTGCCGTGCCCGCTGTGAATCTGGACTAGATAGGACTAGGGGCACCTCGGTTGAACTCTCG
This sequence comes from Xylaria telfairii, assembly GCA_022495065.1. Classification (NCBI taxonomy): domain Eukaryota; kingdom Fungi; phylum Ascomycota; class Sordariomycetes; order Xylariales; family Xylariaceae; genus Xylaria; species Xylaria telfairii. The sequence goes on along the minus strand of MU383966.1, from coordinate 57,324 downwards.
AAGCGAGGCCATTCGGTGTTATTGATATCGAGCAAATACCTACGCCTGTATGCCCAGACCCGTGCCGTTCGATTTCACCGGAAGACGAGGGACAAGACGGGTCCTACTTCGGCAAAATCATACCGAATACCGACTACGATAATAGACAGGTACTGTACAGTACATGTAGATGCCCAGGCTGGAGACGGGAAGAAGATGGGGTACCGCGGTATATAGTGACAGGTACTATGTAGAACGTGGTTGTTGCTTGGCTTTGGAGGTCTCGGAGCTCTGCGTATGCTTCAAAGTTGGCTTCGAGACCAAAAAGCGGGGGTTGCCACTGCGGATACCTGCCTATTCTCGGTCATAGCGGGGTGAGGTGATAAGCCTGTTATCTGGGCACAGCAGGTACCTCTATGTAATCGTTATCACCACCAGTACATAAGGTATATACCTACATGTAGGTACCAGCAAATACAAAAGTTGCAATGGTTATATTGTACTTTGTACACGTGAGATCCGGGAGTTTGAACCAATTCACTGTGTTCTTCTCAGCATGTTGTGAAAAAGAAGTGGGTGACGGTGTTCCATCTTATACAACTAAGACCCGATCAATTGGCGCTCGAATGACGCAAGCTGTCAGCTTTGGTTGTGGACCTGCGTCTCTGGTCCTAGGCCTTGGACTAAGCGAGTACCTAATCCCTACTCGTAATAGCGGGACATTCCAGCCCAGAAACTCTCATCGGTGAGGACCTTAGCTTGGAACTCGGTGTGGGAATTGCAACCATGTTCCCATTGTGACTTTTTAACGTATTAAGTTTTGCTATTTATTGCTTTACTATTTCATTATGGAGGAACAACTATGTAGGCATGTCTTAGATGCCAGGTAACACCCCGGAGGAGGTTCCTGGCCGAGACACCCGAGGTTACCGTGATGAGACAGAACAAAGTTGAACAAGCCCTGACAAGTGGCTTACCATATTAATTTAGTCAGGCACACCTGCAGCGAACCTAATGCTTGGTCTACTGTAGTCTCACGAATGAAGAGGTTTTTTTCCGCTCCGCCCCTTTCTCTTCGTGAGGCCGGGTTTCCGGTTCGTCAATCGCGAAGACTTGGCGGTCGTTGCAGTCGGTCCAGGAAGGGAATGAGCAACTCCACAAACAACTTAACCTAGGTACCTAGTCTTAGACCAACGTGTATCCAGACACCTGGTATCATACTACATGTAGGTAGCCACTGGATATGTATAATGGAACAGATTTTGTATCCGGCCGTTACGGGGTGACGAGTAATTTGTATGTAACCTGTACAACCAGCACATTGTAACCTCGTAAAAATGTTGTGAGCATGTTATAACTAACGTTGCAAATCAGCTTCGGTTGAAATTCCCCAACGCCGCCACAACTAAGCTGTCTTACAGCAGTCCAAGTTGATACAGTGACACGAGATAAATATATACAACAATTCCCGGCCCGTATGTACATCATGTATCGTCCGTAACCAACCCCAAGCCCGATATATCCATGTGCCCTTGATAAGTATCCTTTAGCCGTATATATATGATACCCCATTCGCGCTGCGTGGGAGGTAGATTAACTCAAGTCTCACGGTATAATCCCAAACCCAACCAGCCCCACCATTAATCACCTCGTAAAACCGCCAGGAAGAAAAGAGGCCAGGCCATCTGTCCCTGATTTTTGCGTTATGGTCCCGCGCAGCCGAACCAGACCATTACCATAGTCGTCGTTGATAATACACAGGCGTATCGCCCCGCGAAAGGCGTTGGATCTCTGCCTTGATACGCCTCCTCCTCTCCGCCCGGGTAAGGGGCTCGCCGCCCTCCTGGACGCCATCCCACGAGCCCTTGACGTCCAAAGCCGAGTCGTCTTCGCCATCCTCCTCACCGGGCGGCGCAATTGGTTTCTGCACCGACTCTTCGGCGTCCGGCGGCGTCGGCCGCACCTCAATTGTTTCCCCTTCCTCGGGCTGAGGCGACGGGTCGACCGCTACCTCAGCATGAGGATTCTGTATCTCGACCAGCGTGCCATCCTCGAGACGGATAGTCGTCTTCGTCCGCCCGAGCGCCTCTGTGTCCCAGACTTTAGGCTTCGGGCGCGTGACGACGGCTGGCCGGATTGCTGATCGGAGGTCGCGCAGGGTGCGCTGCTGAATGAGGCAGCCACTGATGAACAACGCAGATGTGCACAGCAAGACTATATATAGGCCGGTAAGCGAAAAGGATCAATTAGAATTCCGAAGTGGAAGGTATGCTACAGAAAGGGAAAACTGCAAGGGTGGAGAGGAATGGAGAGGGTTCTGGCCGCACCTATCCCACATGTAATCAGCACAGACACTTGCGAGGACGTCAATAACATCGTATTGGCGTGGAGGCTATCGACAAATTTGGAGTCAACATGTGCAGAAACCTTATATACGGTAGCTATTAAAAACAGGAATAAGAACGAAAGCAATCAATCTGAATACACTTTCTAATAACCTTAGTGAGTGTACAATGCTTAAATTGACTTAGGTCTCCCTGTGCGTTGAATAATGACGTTGAAATCTGATCTTCCTACTTTCCTGTTTTGTCGCGGAATCCCGTTGACACAGCAACCGTCCCTCCTCTCGGAAATCGGCAACGCTTGGCAGTAGGTTGCGCCAGCAGATCAGCGCTTACCTAAGTTATTCAGAATGTATTAAGTACCTAGTACGTACAGTATAGATAGATCACATGCCAATAACCTTGTTTAATGTCTAAATCATGTTTTAATTTTGAGTCGTGACTCGCCATTCCGGTTGTTTGGTATTACAATCTACCCGCCTGACACGCTACCGCCTACGTGGTCCGGCTCTATTTATTGTTTAATACAACCGATTGACCCCCACGTACTACAACATTGTTTCGCATCGCTGCGGGCCGCCGGTGGAGATCCGGATGGCGATGAATATCTGAGACATCCAGTGTGTGCGACTCGTGAATACCCTGAGAATTTATGAACCGGGCGTGAGAGGACAAAGGAGGACTCCATGTCGGCTCCTCGAATGACTCAGCAAGCTGTGAGCAACCATGGAACGCAACACCAATAGACACGGTTCTGCAACTTTCTCTAAATGGTCCAAAGTGAAAGCCAGCCAATCGCCTTGAACCTCAGCAACAGCAAACACGGATACGGAAACCGTCAGGTAGTCCCCAATCTCTCTTATAAACTCAAATTTGCCTCGATTCTCAGTCAGCTCAGCGCTATAGCTATCTCCCCTTACTCTTAGGATATCCCCTTCCTTCGTGAGCTGGCGTTGAGTATGGGTGCTTCACCTACAAAAATGGAGGGACGTGTATAATTAAAAAAAAAACATATCTCGCACATAAAACAATCAAGATTTCATTGAAATCTCCCTCAGAAACGAAAGGTGCCCTCGATGAGCATAGGTTCACCATTAGCTAGAATGTGCACGCTTCAACCAGCGCAAACATCATGTTGCTGCCCCCTGCTCTCCTACAATCTCATTTGCAGCAACGCAAAATAGACGAACAACAACACACCTTGCACTAAATCTACATGTACTTATTTATTGAGAATTATACTACCCTATTGCAAGTTGAGATACCGAAGATGTATTGTGCGCCAGATCGAATTGAGCCGGAGGTCCTTGATCTAGCGTCTACTAGATTAGCGACTATTGTCTACAAGGGGCGTGTGTCTTTTCTCGCATTGCCTACGATATTCTTACTCGATTAATAAAGCCATAGTCAGCTCATGATAAACAAGACCTACTAAAACTCAAAGATATATACATAAAGAGATCACAGTAGCGACGATAACCCGCCAGGTATGATCTATAGTAAGGCCATAGGTCATCACTTGCTTTAGATAATCCTATACTTCTACTCTGCCATACCTACAGCAGATTTTTCGAGATATTCCCGGTTGGAAGTCTCGACCTATTAATACTCTACCGAAAACATCCTCTGCGTCGACTGCATATTGCAGTTAAGGGCAACCATCTGAAAGCAGCCGAGTTACTTTTGCAGTTCGGCGCGAATACTGAGTTACGCACCAACTTGGATGAAACGCCACTCCATCAGGCCATAAAGTATGGGACGGAGGATATGACGAACCTACTCGTCGACCACGGCGCTGACATCAATGCACGCATACACAAGAATGGCAGGATAAACGTGCGCGATACCGAGATCGGGGCACGTGAACACCATTATAGCTTTGAGGGATTCACTTGTATTCACGTTGCGGTGGCTATAGGAAATTTGGAAATGGTCCAACTCCTAGCGAAAAGGGGCGCAGATGTAATGGCTGCATCGTCCAATGGCTGGACGCCAATTGATACCGCGTTGCTCGATCGGCAAGTCGCAATCGCCCATACAGGAGAGACATTGATTTATATATATTATTAGGTTCCTAGTCTGTGATGTTGGATCGACAGACTCGCTGTAATTAGAGTTCGTCGGGTTAGCTTGTCATGTCATTATCCGTACACTTGCATTAACCGGGTCCGGACGCATTTGATTAGGTCTGGACAATGGGCTTCCTTCCCTGTTGGTTCGTAACAGCTTGGAATTGAGGGCGTGGCGGTGTGTCTGTGGTTCGTTTTGTTGGTTTGACGTTATGGAGTTCTGTTCTGGAAGAAACCCAAGGGGATCAGCATATGTCTTGCCGGCTGCTGGTGCCCCCTAGCCTCCGCTCCTTTTGGCTCGAAACTTCGATACAACTCCTCAATTCTGAATCATTGAATTATATTCCTATTTCATATGATTACGATACCATATTGTCTATATTCGTATATGTGTTGAGCCTCTCCATACGGCACTTAAGTGAGATGCAATTAGTACTGCGAGAATAAAACAACAGTTTGATCGAACATATACGAGTCGTGATTTCAGTCAAAGGATATCGACATCGCAAGCTTCGACTATGGCATAACTCATCCAAGGATGGGGGCGCTGGAGCTTTAGTATGACTGTGCATAATTAATATCATGTTGCTCAGCGACCTGAAAGACACATTACTGCTCTGTATGTCTTGGGAGCATATAATCTGGCAAGATAATGAATTGATTACAGGCTTGAGACAGCAATGCAGCAGAGCGACGTAGTGCGATTTACAGTGCGATTTGCTTTAATGTTGTAAATGGAGCGATGCAATCTCTATCACCATCCCGATTATTGCTAAAAAAGCATGCCAATTCACAATGAGCACACATGTCACAGACTAAGGATGACGTGTTATCTATCTCGAAAATGGTATCTCCATTTCCTCTCCCACGGCCTGTGTATGGTGGTTCAATCTCTCCGCTTCATCATGGTTGCTTTGGTCACGAAGTACAGAAGTCTTACGTCCCTAGTATGTCTATAGGAAAATCAAAATCTCTAATCACTAAGGTGCTCCCCAGAATCAATTATCGGAGCCTGCTATCAGTTATCCAAGATTACGGACAAGATGTTACGTAAGATGTCTATTATAAAACTCGATTCTAATGTGTTGTGGTTGATTTCATTCACTTGCGACATGATTGTGTCTTGAAAAGTGAGCTAGTCAATTGGGTGATGCAGTCACTTGTCATACGTTCATGGATGTTCCGTAATAATTTACGATGGAGAAAAACGGATAACTTATTAAATTCTATGAACCGTAATGAAAAACGTTACGCCTTAAGTAAGAAAGACGGGTCGGTGCGAGGATACGGAAGGCGGTCAGAATAGTCGATGCCTGAGACCTAGCGTCTTAACATGAAGCAATGACCAAAAACTTCTTCAACACCGAGTACAAAATTTTTGGAAATCAAAGCAAAACAGTGCAAACACAACCTTTCCCGTGCCTGTAAAGGCCTCTCATGATGATATTGACTTTGCCCAAAGTTTTTCTAATGTCACGGAGGTCTTTCTACAGACACGGGTAAGGAATGGACAGCGAAAAACCTGCAAGCATGCCATAGAACACACCAAGGCGCAACCGAATGTAGTAGCAACGGCGATGAGAGGTAAAACGGTCCCATGGCAAGCAACGACCGAGCCCAAACAACCCAGCACTGCAGTACTCTTATGTAGGTGAACACTCATTGGTAACCTCTGACATCTCTAAATGATAATCGGCGTAGCAACATGCATGCGTTGTCAATGCTGCTTCGCAATAGGCCTTAATTCCCTCTTGACGTAGTTGGCGCGTCTGGGCTCGGCGTCTGGACGTCGGGTAACATCTGCAATGGTATGTGCGGATCTTCTGATGTATGAACACGTGATTCATCTGTCGCTTCTTTGACTTCAATAACGACCTGAATATCTAGTCCCCTATCCTTGGCTTTCGTTTTGCGTTTCAAAGGTATAATATGTGGAACGTATGTTGTTCCTCCAAGTATAAGCTGCCTTGACATCGGCGACCGCTCGTTCAAGCCTAAAGGATGACTTGACTCGCGCTCGGGGTGTAAAATAAATACAGGGGCCAGAGAAACCCACGGCACTGCGTGTTTCTGGAAGGAAAGAAGGAAATTTAATATGATCGGACGGTTCCAAATGATTATAAGTAGTTGATTTCTGTGTCTAGATGGAAGAAATGGTTGATCTGCAGTAAGTCGTATACAGGCACGTATCAGGTCGCGTTTTCCCGCCGTATGCCAAATGATAATCTTGTTAGACACTAAGGCAATGAGCTTGCCACCGAATGCAAGAGTGTTGGCTATGACGACCAAGAGTAGGATAAAGCCGGCTGTCTTCGCAGGTTGATGACGGATGTCGAGTCTTGTCAAGAAACCTAGAGTAAGTCCAAATAAAAAACCAATCGCGGCCAAATAGGTTATCGTAGATCCACCATAATATAGTACCCTGCGAAGACCCAGGGGCTTCATACCAATTCTAGAGTCAGTGGTATGCTCAGGTTCATACCAAATGCGAAGAGAACTTTGTGCTGGGCGATAGGGGTAGACGTCAACTTCGAAATTTGAGTGGACATACTCAATGTTGAATTTGTAACCCCTCGGAACCTCCAAGAGGATGAATCTCGAATTGTGCCTGGCCGGATCGCGCTCCATAGCAGATATTGGGTCTTTCGCGATAATAAGTGAGCGCCCGCGACGTAGTCTCAACGGGTATAGAAAGATGCGAGACCAAGTATTGAGCCGTAAGTCGCACCAAATGACTCGTCCTATCCTAGCATACTGTGAGAACGAGGTACCAAAAACACTTGCAAAAATGCTGCCCGGGCGATATTGCCCAAAAGAATCTGTCGCTAGTATGATCTTGATGCGCTGCGGCCTGTGCCGCGAAATATAACAAAACAACTCGCAAAATGCAAAAGAATAAGGAGTATAGTGTCCCCGCCCAATATCGCGTCGCTGCGATGTGTACCAGAGATCAGCTTCTAATTTGACGCCAATAGTTGACACCTGAATCTCCGAGTAACTTTTTGAGCCAAAGACATCAATCCCATTTTGAACATCTCCGCAAAATTGAAACTCTTTTGGGGAAGTAGCAAGAACTCCTAATGATGCTCCGCAGTCAAATCGTACATCGGCAAAATCCGTAGGATGAAGGTTGAACTCCCCCCAAGCGAGGATTGAATCATCCCTTGTCTGGCCAATGATCCGCTCTTGAAGACGCATGAAAGCTCGATTCCCTTCCCCGTAGAGCAGCGGCATATTGATATCGAATATTCCTAGCAAGGAGTAGGCAACATCTTCCGGGCGAGTTGTCTCTCTTTTTGATGCCCATGACATTTTCTTGGCAACACAGGCATCTTTCAGAGGTGCCCCCTTCAAGAAGGCAATCGGAATTGACGTAATTTCGCTAACAATTTCGCATAGATGATCAGTGGTCGTTGTTCCAATAAGTTGCCACCAGAGATTATAGAATGCAAGCCGCCTGGGTGCTAGCAATTCTTGAAGAGTCCATCCTCTTGTAAACCACCTGCTTCGTCGAAATGCAGTGTCGCGTTCGGACCTCTCTACATCTTGAAGATAGGCATAGCAAATTTCGGCATTGCGGTACCATTTGAACATTGAATTGATCGCTTCCGACAACTCTGCACTGCTTGATTTATTAATACAACAAGTGTCGACCCAAACCCAATCCAGACCATTGGATTGTGCCTCCCTACAGCACCCTTCAATCTTCTCGAAGCCTAGGCGTCTCATGATTGCGTCGACTGTGGGTCTTTCGTCTGGGCCTTTTGCTAATGCACTATGATATCTCTGCAGGTCATCGTATGTGACCTCTTCATTGTCGGGTAGCCAGGTGTGGGACAAAATGGCATACTTCGGGCGAATCCGCTCGTCTAGAAACTGAGTGAGTTGCAGTGTCGCCGCATTTAGAAGGCGCATGTCGACGATAGACCTGGAAGTGAATTGGTCTTGGAAGTGTAAACTATAGATAACGATGAATTAACTCTACTCCTTGAACGCACTGTGGTAAGCATGCATCCAGTAGTGATCTAGCAGTAACACGCTTGGTAATGGGAAAAAGAGCATCCCCATAAGTGGATAGATAGGAGAAGAGAAGAAAATATGAGTTTGCCAAAATTTGGGGAGAGTTGGGGTATCCGTAGCATCGAACGTACCGAAACTGGGCGGCGATACCTGTATGTAGACTGAGGCTGCTGAGGTTGTAGATTATGCACTATTCCCTGCAAATCGTCGATCTAGGATGCATTCTGTCCTGTGATAGCACTCTCACTGTCCTACAGCATAGCTGCAATGGAAAATACCACCCACCTTAATTAATTTAATAGCGACCTGCAGATTAATAAGAGACTTTAATAGTTAGATGCTTTCTAAGTGCGCGCGAAGCTACCCTCAAATGTTTACAATGAGAAAGCCGCGCTACATAGTGCAATCAAGGGCAAGCACAATATCTACGTTGTTGAAATGCGATACGTAGCTATTATACCGCCCACCCCATTCTGCCCATCGAAGACACTTATCCTTGCTCACCTCGTTTATACCGTCGAGATAACCCGCAAGGCGACTTGCGAGATTTTTGTGGCCTATCTATTCCTTCAACTTATAAATCGCTACTAACGCAACTCTCCGTGGGAAAGTGTCCAGCATACTTTATCACGATCCTTAATCAAAAACAAAGGGCATATATATATATAAACAAATATTACGTAGCCTTACCAAATTAAAACCTATCACAAAAACCTAAGGGTAGGGGTGTGATTTGGTGTATGAAGCAATGTATTGATGTTTGCGTAGCCTCATTAGGTTTGGACCTCTGCGCAATAATGGAAGTCATTGCATACGCCCAACTACGGAGATCCTGACACTAAGGTAAGTAGTTTCTTTTATTTGAACTCGACCCCTTTCGCTTGCCTTGCTAAAAGTGGAAGTTATTTGTTCCATGTTTGCACCTTCGGTTAACTCCCGAGGATATCAATCCCACTTACCAAATACCACACAACACGGCGTCTGACGATGAGAAGGTTAATTATTACGTATAGGCAAATGGAAAGCAACGCCAACATGTTTGCTTGGAGTAATTAGGTGCTACAGATGTACTGCAAGTATCAAGGTTAGAGTTCATATTAAGCATCGGAATGTCAAGGTTCTCTCATACCTTATTTCAAACTCCGTGTTTGTATCTTTAAAGTTGTAGCAAGTCATAAAGCTTCTTGAAACCTTATTCCTAGCTCACATTTGTCTATAAGTACGACGGTTCCCCCCCATGATTCTTCCATCAACACATCTCCATATCATATCAACACATGAACTTAGCAACACTTCTCCATTCAACACTTCATCATTCAACACTTCATCATTCAACACTTCATCATTCAACACTTCATCATTCAACACTTCATCATTCAACACTTCATCATTCAACACTTCTCCATATTTACATCAACATCTCATAAGCAACACATCTCCATATCAACACATCTCCATATTTACATCAACATCTCATAATCACAATTACATAAAACCGCTCAGAAACTAAGACTACGGTTCATCTATTTCCAGTTGAGATAACCGCAATCTCAGTCGACTCGTGTTGCTGGCATAAGTATTAGCGATGCCTATGTTATGATACCGACGCATGCCACAGGATCTGCAATTTCCATATAGAGATCGGGCGTGTTAGAAGGTAAGCAATTCCCAGATCCATTTCCTTCTGGTTTTGGCAGCTTTCAGTGCCCGAGATTTCCTTTCGGGGCCAAGATAGTATCTGAAGGCGTCTGAGGTCCCCACAAAGCACGCGGCACATGGCGATAACTGACTCTGAATGTTGTAGCGTTTCAAGAATTTCTTCAGCTCCTCCCCACCTTCAACTTGCCCCCAATTTCCTCTGGTCACACCACCGGCCCCCCTCAATACAACCTCCATCCCCGCCCATGGCCATCTAGCCGGTGACCTCCAACTTAGCCAGCCAGCTGCTTTTCAGCAGAAAAGTAGGCTATACTGCAATCGGCAACATTGGATTTATTGTGAAACCAACAACTACGTCTCACCAGGAGCATTTCTTCATGTGCAACCGCTCGGTGATCGACCTGAAAGATCAAGATGTTCTCATCATTAGGGATGTACAACAACAGGTTAGCTAAGTGATACTACATGATATAGTAGTGAAGGCTAGTGTTAGGTGGTGTGGGCGAACGAATAAAGGGCATTTCCAAAAAGGGGACGTAACAGACCTCTAAGAGTCAATCGACCGGTTACACGATGTGGCATTCCGCGTCCCGAAAAGTATTAACGACACTAGGTTTTTACACACCTATGCGTCTTGGTACACATATGACTACATACGAACCGGAGTTACTACAACCATCAAAGAAGCAATCTCCTCTCTCTGTGGATATTCCCATGGGCAGAGGGGCTTATGCCCTCTGACGAGAGACGCGGTTCGGCCCCCGCTCCTACTTGCATGACTTCGGCCCTAATCTTAACGGCTCAATTTCGTTTGGATGTCGTCCTAGCATTTAAAGGTTCTCAAAATTTCAGCGACCGACCAAACTAGTGTCACTGGCTCTATACGCAGTTGATCACAGTGCTGGCCTCCTTATCTTCTACAACCTAATATAGAGACACCCATGACTATCACAAGTAGGGTCTCAGAAAGCTTGAGGTCTTCCCTTTAGAAACCCTCGTCACCGAGTACGTGGGCAGAGAAAGATCAGGTTCCAGAGACGGTCTATTCCGACACACATGATCTCTCCGTCTTGTTGGCTTTCACGGGTGTCAGAGCCCGTCTCATGTAAGGAACCGCAACCATAACCCTGACCTTGACACGAAATGGATCGATACGGCAAAATCTTTTGTGGTACGCGGTCCCCGCCGCTGGCATGCCGAAATAAGAGAGAGAAAATGGGCTTCTAGAAACATGGATGACGCGCAGGCAAATCACGGACCGCAACTAGCGAAAGAATTCCCACAATGGATCTGCGGATGCTCAGACGGGTCGATATCGTCGTTATGCAGTGGCGATTCTCGGTACTCTGTGTCCATCGTCGTTGCTTGGCACTCGTTCTAGTTTCGTTGAATTCAGGTCTCATCACGGCCTTTCACAACAGACCACATCTCGGGCCAGAAACTCTATCGCACTTATAATAAGTATAAGTCTAAATTACCTAATACTGGCTTTAGGGACTCTCGCTTGTGTTAGCTGATCTCCTAGCCGCCTGTACTTCGACCCTTATTGACCCCCACAGTCGTCAAGCACGGTAATCCTTAGGTCGATTCGAGCGCGAAAGCTAGACTCCTTTGTTTCAATCCCCACTCTCGGTACAGTGGTAAAGTCGTCTGTGAATAGATTGCGGAGCGAAGAATACGAGGTCTCAGCCATTAAGAAGAACACGTCTGAGGACAAATCCCTACAGGAATGCTTCAACGCCATCAGAGACAGCCAGAAACTTTTGAGGCTTGATCTCATGCCTCGGCGAAATCCTTGTTGAGGTGTCCCGAGATAACTAAATGATGGAGAAGATCATACAATGTACTACAGGTTTATCTGTTACGCGCCAAACTTTGGCCCTTAATGCCTGCTCTGCCTTCAGCCTCTTGTACCTCTCTCTTTCTTGCCCAGAGAAGTCACCAAAGGCTAGGAGTGTCGACTGGAAGTTGGTAGCGGACTCCCTATTCTCATCCAGCAATGGTAATTGCTGATCAGTTATGGCATGGCTTTTTATCCTTTAGCTATATGACTATTACCTAGCTTTCTTAGCCTGGGTTTCATTTCCATCGACTTCTTGAGATCGTATCCTCATAGGAGATGATCACAAATCGGACCTAGAGGCGAAGGCCTCGTACACAGTGCTAAGCCGGCTGACGCTATGGGCGACAATATTTCCCAACCACGCCCTGGTGACTCCAGTAAGAAACCAGCAAATGTCTCCAGGGAGAGAATAATATAAACATCGGGAACCAAGAGGCTTCGTAAATGGTCGTCTCGTCGTTTCTAGTTTCGGCGTTCCCTATACCATCCCTTAGCGTCGAATGGCTTAAAGCACGAGAGCAACGAAAATGGGGTTGCCATATCGAAGCAGTTCACACCAAGAAATCTGAATCGGCGACAAGAAGCTCTTTTCCATACTTACCTCGTCCAAAATTAGTCCTCGTTTCTTTTCGGCCGATATGCTTCTACCATCGGATGAGCCTCTGATGGCTATCCAGATGTTCGCGACCTTCATGTCAGCCCCCGCCGATGTGTGTCAACAGCCCACCCGTCGAGGAACCAACGAATGGGACCTTGAGCCATGTCTTTGCTGTAAGAATGATGGTAAAGGGGCGTTTATTGCTGCACGCATACATACGCCTACCCCTAGATCTACTGGCGACAGGAAAGACATCCAAGTATACCCTGGCCACCGATCTCAGGACCTTCGATAGCAGGTATACCATGGTACGAGGGGAACGCAGCGTACCAATAACCATATTTCAGCCTCATGAGCCCGCTCATCTCCTAAGAATATTTGCGGATTGGGCTCCGGCCGATTGGAGAATCGAGCAACTTACTGGAGTATCACTTGGCCTCGAAGCTAAGCAAGAAGGATGAATTGACTTGGTACTAATTACCATCATAATTTATTGCTACTGCTGAGAGAAATACGATAGGGCAGCTCATATGCTACACCAAATCGACTTTTTCCGTCGCAGGCATCCTAAGACTAGAGCGTTGGCGGCATAATTAACTAATAACATCGAGCCAGCTCCTTGAAGCCGATGACGGGGCCGGGTTTTTTTATTCGAACGTCGTCGGAGCGCCTCAATTCCGATGCCCTACGCTTCGGTTTAATTTCGAAGTCATCGAATAAATTCAGCGAGGGGCACCCCTCGTTCCCAGAGAAGATGACGATTTTCTCGCAAAATTTCCGAGGTTCGACCAGTTCGAGCGACATAGATGCCGCGAACTCGTCGGCGTCCCATCTTTACCGATCGCCAAAACACGAAATGTGTCCTCAGAGCCAGTATTTTTTCTTTTAGTTTCACCGAAACAAAGCTAGCACCGTGGTGATGGCTCCCCAAGATCTCACTGCGCGAGTCCACCGCGCGCATCAGCGTCCTCACTCCTCACTTGCGGTTCGTAGCAACCCTCCCCGCCCACTTACGATTAGTAGCAGAGCCGGCGTCGGCGACTTTTCCTTCGGATTGGCTCTTTAGGACGAGCCAATCGCCACGCTCTCGACGAGCTTGTTGACGCCCCGTGCATATATACCAGTTACATGACTCCTAGTCGAGAACTGGGTTTCTCTCCTCCTTTGTGCAATAACAAAATGCCAACACTGGCCCTACCAGCAGTTAGAATCGCGACAGTCCGGGAGCAGCGATAGCCAGATTATTCGGGCAGGGGTCTACTGCCGGCCTCAAATCCTAGAGCCATGCAAGAACGAATAGTTCTCTATAGCGATTTCCCTCCATTCTATTGCCGAAATTGAGAAACTCCCGATTTTCGCTGTCAGAAGTGTACTAGGTCAAGGAGTCACTTCATGTACTGAGACAAAAAGGGGGCACGGTTATCTTGTTCATGTATATATATGAAGGTCTTCCCACCTTGATCATGCAGTCAGTCAAGTAGTCAAGTTGAATACGACACTCATATACCACCTCTTTTGACACTCGCGATGTTCTACAACAGACCACTTAGACACTATTAAACGCAGGTGCTGTGGGTCACTCACGTGACTGTAGGGATAAATGATACAGAACACACTAACTAGCTAGATAGCTTGGCTCCTTAACCCAATACAACATAATTCCCACCCTGAGAGGTAACAGTACTGAAGTATACGAGTGGCGAAGGAAGCTAAGCTGCCTAATAGGAACCGGGCTTTGATATATAAGTACCTAGTACGGAGTGTCAGGCACTAGGGTACCAGGAGGGTGAAGAACGTCTCCTCTGCGCCCTAGGGAACTATATCATACGTAGAAGGCTATATAAGACTTAAGGGACCTCCAATTTTACAAGGGAGGCTTAGGAATTAATAATATTGAACTTTTACCTCTACATCTACCTAGTGACGACGTATTATTGGTGACCAAACCCTATAACGGGGGATCTCAGGGGCGTATAAGAATAGAGGCTTTACAGCTTTGCTTTGCGTTGATTTTTAATTCTAATATTACTATTCTTCATTTCAAATAAGTGATGGATCTAAGTTCTGGGTGCGTATTCAGCAACCTACCTACCGACTTGTGGGATAAACAAACACCCGACCTAATTCAGTACCTAGGTATATTGGTGTGAACTGAAGCTGGCTACATAAGCCATAGAACCAATGTATTATCGTGCTTCGCATTCGTCAATTTGCCTTTTTAAACAGAAGTTCAATTATAATTGCAACTAGCCCGCGTCATATTAAAGTTTTCTTTCAAAATATAGTTGGTTAATTATAATCTAGATTAAAGAATCATTAAGATCTCTATATTTTAGAACTTTCTCGTCTGTTATATAATAGCATAGAATACAAAGTACGTCTAGCTTTAATACCGCATGTTTATCTGTAGTATTCTACATCTCTCTTTGAAATATACTTGTTCAATTCTTGACTGTCGTCCATTTAATAACTCGGATAGCAAGGTCGGCGTAATAAGGACTTACAAGATTAGTAATACCCTCATAGCAATCTCCTATAGAATCAGGCTTTGTTGAAGGTCTTGACCCCTGGGGTCTAGATAGGTAGTATGACTTATATTCTCGAATTGCCTCGTTTCACTTTATCCATTTCTAGCCGCCTTCGCCGAGAGTATAGCTTTGTTCCCTAGTGCTCTTAATCATCGAAGCAGCTAGTATCGCCTCTTCGCGTATGAGATAAGTCCGTCGTATAGCACTGGTCTGTTAGATATGTTGGTCTTAAAAGCGAGGTAAGGTCACTGGTAGGTCACGAGTAGTTACAAACGTAGCGGTAAGGACTTAATATTATAATTAACCTGATCCTGACACTATAGTATAGACTTGACAATAGCGTTGGTTATTTCCATCTCCAATCCAGGTTGCGATAAAACCTTCCCAGTTTCGGTCGATAACAAGGCCTCGAGTCGTAGTGCAAAACACGTACCTAATTAAGACCGACTTTGACTAACGAAGGATGTCTCCTATCAACCTTTGGTCCACTTGGCTAAAAGGCTCATCGTAGTAGTCCGACTGCACAATAACGATTGGGAATTTAATAAGAATCCCGGAGACAGATAGTAACCAAACACTACTTGACCGTTGGAGAGGAATTAGGCTTTGCTAAATATGGTTTAAAGCTACCTTACTTTGGTCGTCGGAACACTGACTGTTCCACGCGGGCGGTTCGTGGAGCCTGAATGCAGGGGGAGAATACTGTATAGGACGACAACGAGAGAACATGAAACGAAATAGCGACAGCGGCCAAACAAGATATATATACCCTCAGATTAGCTCTCAGGTTCTCATGGGCAACCATTCGCTCACGCCGCTAGCTTGAAGGCATAGCGGGGCTCGTCCAGGCTGCCTGCAAATTTGGCTTTTTGGATACACTTGGTCATCACCGGGTTATCTTGTAAGGTGCTTCACAGCACGAAAAGAAAATGGTGCAACGGCTTCGAAGGCAACCGCGGTCACTCGACCAAGCGGCTCAACGCGCACCACCACGAGCTCTGTTTGAAAACTATATAAAAGCAATCATCGAATGCGAGTAGGAAACGCATTCTCGAGGTGCAGAGTCGTCGTCATTGCTCGGGCCGGCAAAAGCCGCGTGCTGCGGAACCGCAATGGTACCATGACTGCGGAAGCCTGTATCGATGCCAGTCACTGCCAACCCACAGTATGTCATTGGCCTTGCTCGGATCTCTGTTCTTGGTTTCTTGTCATGTGCCGAAGGTCCGGGGACGGTCGGCTCCAATAAGCTCGATTAGATTTTCGTCATTGCAAGGCTGGATATAGATCCCCCAGAATGACTGGGTCTCGATGGTCTGTGACGTAGACACTTAAATCCCCCAGAGCGGACATGTCTAGATAGACTGCATTATTCATGTGAAGGCACATGGATCCCCCAGAACGGCCGCGTCTTGATAGACTATGATATTAATAAGGGTGCTTCATGCCCCAGTGAAATAGTTTCTCTGATGCTGCGATCAGGTTATTGTCTTGAAGGGACGCGGCCCTATGTCATTTGGATGCCGGCTCTAAGGAGAGTGGTGATGCTCAGTCTTTGTGGTGATCAGATGCGAGTTTCGGGGACACGGCCCTATATCAGGTATATAGTAACTCTAAGCAGAGTGTGATGATATTTAGTCTTGGTAGTGAGACGGTTTGGCGGCTGTAGTTATTCAAGATACAGTGGATTGCATGTTGGGATCAGATAGCATGATGCCCCTGCTGGATATGGAAGTTGGCAGGTGTGGCCATTGCGTAGGTGCACGACTGTTGGCCTCGAGTGCATACCGATGTCGGTATTCTGTATGATGACTGCTGGTGTTCAGTGTAGGAGTGAGTGGTAGGTAGACGTATGTGGTGATGAATCGTGGCGAGGCAAGCATGTGACGCAGCGCCGTTTGAGTAGGTGCATCCCTGTAGTATAGGGAACAAAGAATGCTAGCTTTGGTCTATACGTGTGGGAGATGTAAATCGATGATAGAACACATGTGTGTTGACTCTTTGCGAGCTGAAGAAAACGTTTGGATGTTGGAATCAGAAGATGGAGATGAAAGAGGGAGAGAGTGTACAACGCGAAGTGAGGAACGTACCTAGGTTAGGTACTGTGGTCCCCGGTGTTAAGCAGAGGCTTGGCAAGTACCGGTCTTTCGGGACCCACTGCCCTGGGGTTTTTCCGTGCAAGTAACTGCGGGTAAGATACTTTTTGTGCTGTGGCTCAGCTTTTTAGCGGGGCCAAAGATACCGAGTGGGGTCACGTTTTACTCCAGCCAAACCAGTAGGGTCTAGGGACCGCGTTTGCTGCACATGATTGGCTGCAGCTAGTCCCTATTACCCCACTTTCCAACGGACGGGGGTAGTGAGGCTGCCGAGTGAAGGAACGTCAACTTTTTCTCCTACGAACCCGCACTCGCCAGTTGCTCGACCACCACCGCCTCCATCATCGTTTCATCTTCGCAATCAAACGAAGACAAAGCATCCCGTCCCGCCAGGCCATCCTCTGCGATTTGAATCGCCGAACTACCCCATCGAAATGGTACGCAAAACCTCTATCTCTCTATCTCCCCTTCCCCTTCACCTAGATCCATCCCCATGAACCGAACCAACAGACTAACCTCTTCCCCCCCGCAGGCGCGAAACTCGGAAAAGGCGCAGTCGATGCTCTTCCGGTTCCGGGAGGCGCAGGCCGCGGACCTGGGGATCATCGACGCGGGGCGCACGCGGCGGCCGCGCGTCATCACCGAGGTGGACTCGATCCCGCCGTGCGAGAAGTGGCGGGGCCAGGTGCTCAAGGAGATCTCGCGGAAGGTGTCCAAGATCCAGGATTCCGCGCTGAGCGACTACCAGGTGCGGGACCTGAACGACGAGATCAACAAGCTGATGCGCGAGAAGCACATGTGGGAGGTGCAGATCCGCAACCTCGGCGGCCCCAACTACATGCGCGGCTCCGCCAAGATCTACGACGAGACCGGCCGCGAGATCCCCGGCGGCGCCGGTGCCGGCGGCAAGGGCTACAAGTACTTTGGCCGCGCGAGGGAGTTGCCTGGTGTCAAGGAGCTGTTCGAGGCCGCCAAGCAGGCCAGGGCGCAGGACGACAAGCCCCTCGAGGCCCGCGACGATCTGCGCAAGGCTGTCGATGCCAAGTACTACGGCTACGCACCCGACGAGGAGGATGATGCTCTGCTGCAGTACGAGGCCGCCAAGGAGAAAGAGGCGTTCGACATGCTGCTTCAGGGCAAGGGGAGCAACCCGCCGCCCGACTGGGAACCCCTTCCAGGCGACGTCGGCGATGGGCGAGGGTGGGAGCTGCCGACTCTCGAGGAGGTGCAGCAGGAGCTTATGGAGAGAAGGCGGCGGAAGCTCCTCGATCAGATCCAGTAGATTCGACCCGTGGATATTGTTATATTCACCACTGGGTAGCGATGCTGATGATCCATGATGGTGCCGTTGCCTCTAGAGCCACGCGACATGACATGGGACCCCCACGGCGGATAGAGCGGCAAATTTGAGGCATGATGCCTGTATTCGAGACGTTCCACGGCGATACAAGAGCAAGTATCGGCCACATCACAATAGACTGGCACTGAAATAGGAGGAATAACCAGCGCCGTCAGCCCAGCGCGTCCAGCGGCTGAAAAACGCGCCCAAGACCCCTTCCTATCAGCTTATTTTTCTTGCCTGGCACCTCTCTTGAGGCTATTCGAAACTACGGGTACCATTGCTATCGGGTCGGCTTGGGTTTCCTGGATTCACCAACCTAAGAGCCGGGGCAAAGAAACCGAGCCGAAGAAGACGGGTTGGGTCCAAGGGAAGGCCACAACGCCACTATTTAAGATATCTAGGAACAAGAAGACTTCCGCGCCAAGAGTACGCGAGCGAATTTTATTACAGACTTTAGTAATCGCCAGAGCGTTCGCGTTCGTACATAGGAATCAACTGAAGAGATACCATCGAGCTGTGAGCGTTCACATCCTCTAGATAGGTTACTCTGCGGGCCCGGGCGTGCATGCTGCCACCCACTCACATGACTAGGTACCTAGGCAGACAACTGCTCAAGTTTAACGCAGACAACACAGGATTAATTCATAGGAATGAATATCCAATTCCCAACTATCTCGCTTCAATCTAAGGCTCTTTAAATGGAGGGTAGTAATCTCTTGCAAGTACCGAGATAACCGATGCCGTGCCATGTATAAAATAATATAATCCCAATTCCAGCGCCATTTAAACAGTACCTGCCTCCAATAATCCAAGTCCCAGCAACGAAAACGACAGTCTCTGAAAAGTAACGAAGACCGACCTAAAATAAAGTTGCATCCGATTTATATCAAGGAAAAAGGAATTAACCATATCAGCACCCCTCGGTCCAATGCTTCCCAACCCACCCCGCAATGACGTCCGTCAGGGTATCGTTGGTGTAAACGGTGATATTCTCGACATCGTAGTCGCCGCCGCTGAACTTGAGCGCGGGGATGATCCACGGCTGGACGTAGTCGATGAAGACCAGATCGACAGTCTCGGGATCCGCGCGTTCTTGTCCTTCTTCAGGAGGAGAGGGAAACGCGACCTGTGCCTGGATGCAGTTCGGCACGGCGTAGAACTTGATAGGCGAGTGCACGGCGTCGTCGCCGTCGTCGCCGAGGTCGTCTTTGGTGGTGTACCCGTTGACGAGCTCAGGGTCGTCGCTATCATCACGTACGTCGTCGTCGTCGTCCTCTTCAACGACGAGTGGGTGTTGGGCCTCATGTCCCCAGTCGTAGAACTCTGGGCGCGCGGCGTGAGAGAACAAAGACGGCTCTTTCCTGAGGAAGGGGCTGGGCGCCATCAGCTCCGGGATAGAGAGATACTTCGTATCGAGCTCCGCCGAGAAGACGGGGCCGGCGTTATTCAGGAGCAGGAGGACTTTCTTGGCCACGGCGTACGGCACGTCGGGGATGTAGTTGAACTTGCTCGTGAAGGGGGAGAGGAGGTACGTCGAGTCGGTCGTGAAGGTGCCCTTGAAGACGTCGAAGCGGATGGCGCCCGTGTTGACGATGGTCAGATGCGGTTTGTCTGCCCGCTCTTTGTTTACGACGGCGTCCGGGATCACCTCCTCTTCAAGCCAGGTGAAGATGCTGGCGTCGCTGGGATACTTGGCGCGAGTCATCCAGAGATCGCGGGGCGCGCACCCGATCCGATGGTCCAGGTTGAGCGCTTTCCGGGCTGCCGTGATCATCCTGCTGACGTTGCGGCCGTGTGCCGTGGTGAAGTTCTTCTCGTCTACCCCCGCGTGATGCTGCAGGCCGAGGACGTTGTTGTCGATGTAGCGTCTCTTGAAGGTGACGCCCGCGGAAGCGGCAGCAGCGGCCTCTTTGTTGTTCTTCTTCTTGATGCCGTCGACGGACATCCACCCGATGGTCTCGAAGTAGCGGCCGCTCGCGATAGCCACGGCCTTGTCATCGAACCTCCTTGCGTCCCGCACGTGGGCGTGGCCGCCCAGGAAGGCGATGGGGGTGTACCAGTTCTCGTCGCGGATGACCTTGAAGATCTGCTCAAACTCGGCCATGCGCAGCCCCACGTGGCCGATGACGACGAACAGGTCGGGCTTCTCTCGGATGGCATCCTGGAACCACGTCTGCTTCATGGCTTCTGCGACGGGCACGACGACGCTATTGTTCGCGTTGCGGTCGAAGTTGAAGATGAAGCCCAGGGCGACGACGGTGTAGTTCTGGTTCTTCGTCTTGAACTTGATGTATCGCTGGGCTTGCGGGATCTGGTTCCCCGTCTCGGGCTCGATGTAGTCGAGGTTGGAGGCGACGTACGACTTGCGGAAATGGGGGACGGTTATGCTGTGTTCGCGCGTGACGGTGTCTGCCTGGTATAGCTCGTGGTTGCCGGTGCACAAGATGTCGACGTTCTGCTGCGCGAATATGTCGTAGGTGTAGTTGCCCTTCGGATCCGACCCGTCGTAGAGGCCGTTCCCCTCGACGCGATCACCGGTGTCTACGATGAGGAGGTCGACGCCCTTCTCGTCGGCTTTCTTGCGCATGTGCTCGGTGAAGGAGACGTAGTCGCCCCAGTCAGCCGAGTATTGTGCTCTGCAGTAGAGAAAGCGAATTAGTAAGTATAAGCAACATGTTGTGCTGAGATCTGGTTCGTATCGCACTCTTGAAGGTGACCACCTAGCCATCCGTGGATGTCGGTCGTATGCAGGAAGTTTATCTGTCCCCATTCAAGCTCTCGCATCGGCGCAGCAACCGGAGTAGGAGCTTCGGGTTGAGCTCCATTGGCGCCGATGGCCAACGCCGCAGCAATCGCCGCTGCTCTGTAAACCATGGTTTTGATAAGGCTGCGCGTGTAGAAATGAAGACCTCTCCTCCCATCGAAGGAGAAATAGAGGAGAGGAATGGTGCTGCTACACCGAGTCGCGGGTTGTCAAGGTATACTTGCTGGCTGACAGCTGCACCCTTCGGGTCACAGGTACTGTTCTGTACTGTACTGTATCAGTGCGTGTCCGCCAAGACGAGGCGTTGCGTCACTGCAACTTGTCGGTCGGGATGCTGTGCCGGTGCCCCCACATGGCGTCTTGCCGGCTGCCTGCACGGCGCCGACTCCTGCAGGGTCTTGAGACATGTCATACCCTTGGCGCTGTGTACCTAGGTAGGTACCTACACCTATTTGGACCCGCCTACCCTGGAGACGGATAGCCCGAGCTCCATAGCTTCGCCATCGGCGGTAAATTGCAAGCACCGCAACCAGAACATGCCATAAACACCGTAACGGGAACGGGGCCGCTTCCACAACGCAAGAATACAGGGTCACATGTCTACGTATGTCAGGCATACCCATCCGAGAGCTGCCTACAGGGCGGTAGCGACACAACGGCGATCGAGTCGCTTCACCCCGAACAGCCTTGTGCGGTCCCTGCACCACCAGGTTGCCGCAGCAGCTAAGCATGGCAGTGCGTATTCCCATTCTACGCCAATCAGAGAAAGTTGTAGTTAAGAACCGAGTTCGCTAATTGCCAGTAAAAGCAGCAGCAACCCCCAAGCTCCGCCTCGCGGTAAAAGACAACATCGCCGTAACCGGGCTCCCGACAACATGCGACTCGAAGATGCTCACCGGGACCGAGATCCCGTTCACCGCGACCATCGTGGCGCAACTGTGCGGCCGGGGCGGGATGGAGGTAGTCGCGAAGGCCAACATGGACGAATTCGGCATGGGCACGCACTCGACGACGTCCGCGTTCGGGGTCGTGCGCAACGCATATCCGCTCGATGGGTACTCGGCGGGGGGCAGCTCGGGCGGCAGCGCCGTGGCCGTGAGGGAGGGGACGGCGGACCTGGCGCTGGGCACTGACACGGGGGGCTCGGTGCGCATGCCCGCCGCGTACACGGGCACCGTCGGCTTCAAGCCGTCGTACGGCATGCTGTCGCGGTGGGGGGTCGTGCCGTACGCCAATTCGCTGGACACGGTGGGGTTGTTGGCGAGGGACGTGCGGCCCATCCGCGAGGCTGTTGTTGGGTTGCGGCTTGATAGAGAGCACGACCCGCGAGATCCTACCTCTCTTCCGGAAGGTGTCCGATTGAGATGTACCGCCGAGAGGGAAGGCTACGGCGTTACTCTTACTGCTGGGGAGTTGCCCACGCAGACGTTGGAGGGGTTGACCTTTGGTCTTCCGCTGGAATATAATATCAAAGAGCTCGACGGACGGATACGACAGGGCTGGCTGCAGGCTCTTGAGACGATACAGAAGCTCGGCGGACGCGTCGTTCCCGTCTCGCTGCCGTCTACGACGAACGCGCTGTCCGCATACTACGTGATAGCCCCCGCCGAGGCATCTTCCAATCTCGCTAAATACGACGGTATTCGCTACGGGTATAGGGACACCGATGAGCCAAGCGATGCCCAGGACGGCGTATTGTATGCGAGGACGCGAGGCTCCGGGTTCGGGAGCGAGGTTAAGCGGCGTATATTACTGGGGTCGTATACTCTGAGTTCCGAAGCTATAGACAACTACTTCATCCAGGCGCAAAAGGTCCGTCAGCTTGTCCGGAGGGACTTCGATAGGATCTTCAGGCTCGAGAACCCCCTGATTGACGAGCAGCACTTCCCTCTCAGCGAGGTGAACGAGTCGATCGGTATCGAAACCAAGTTGGGTCCCGCACAAGTCGATTTCCTCGTCTGCCCGACTGCTCCCACCACACCTCCGTTGTTGGAGCAAGTCCGAAACGAGACCCCGCTCGATTCCTACATGAACGATGTCTTCACTGTGCCAGCTAGCCTGGCTGGTCTCCCTGCCATTAGCATCCCTATGGACATCCCTGTCGACTCTTCAAGCGGAGAACACAAATTGCTTCGTTTCGGCGGTTTGCAGCTTATCGGACAGTACTGGGATGATGCGCGTGTCCTCTCTGTCGCCGAGATACTGTCGGGTCACGTGTCGAAAAGCATCACCAGCAACCCCTAAAGGGACTATTCTGAGGCGGGCAAGCATGTCTGTATGAATAGGAGTTATGTGTGTGAATTGTATGGTAGTGTTGATTCTGGTGTACAATATTAGCTATACCCAACGCTTCGCGTATATAGAATCTGCATAAAAACTCGACTTACCACGTGCATTCCGATTGCTCTTTCGTAGTTTTACAGCCTCAATAGTGACACTCAGTATATAAGGTTGTGATTGAGTCGAGCGTGTCGTATGCTGATCGTGGTTTCCATCACGCCGACAATAGCGTTCTTAAAGCCTCATCACCGACTATCACTCCGTCCGCCCCTACTCCTACTCCTACTCCTACTCCTACTCCCCTCAGATCCTCTCTCTCGACCAATATCCATCCCACCACGCGAGGAACTCCGGCCCCTAGAAGACCGCCGATCTCGGTCGTTATACCCGTCATCCCCCGACCTTCTACTACGCACATCTTCAATTTCACCTTCCTCCTCATCCGTATTCCCACCTCTACCATTCGCATCCTCCATCTCCTCATCCTCATCAAGCAAGTCCTCAATATCACCCAGAGGACTAACCCTCGGCTCCAAGAGATCCAGATCCTCCAGAATCTCCCTCTTGGGCATCTGCCAAAGCGAGGTAGCACAAACGCGATCCTTGGTCAGCAGGGAATCCACAAACTCATCGACGAAAGTCAGCGCAGCACCCGCTCGCCCTCTCCGTCTCAACTTCCTCCCATCCTCGAGGAACGGCTCGAGGGTAGCATAGACGTTCTCCGCCTTGCGTGTAAGGCGGACGTAGAAGCACGCCAAGGCTCTGAGGTACTTGAACTTGTCGCCTCCGTACTTCAGATAGGCCTCGAGGACGTCGTCTCCCGGCGCGAGCTGGAGAAGCTTGAACGCCAGACACAGGAAGGGGGAGGGCTTCTGGGCGTCGCCGTACGTGCCGCCGACGAAGGACACGTGCGACACGACGCGGTCGACGATGTCCGCCTCGTTCACCCCGAAGCACTGCTCCTTCCAGAAGTACGAGTCCACGATCCGCTCGCGCACCGCCTTCTCCATGATCGTCGCCGGGTTCAGCCCGTTGGGCGCCAGCGCCCCGCTGCCGCCGCGCTCGTCGAGGAAGCGCCGCTCGTCGGCGCGGTGTGTGTCTGATCGCATTTTTTTCTTCTTTGCGTATTTACTCTCGACAGTTCCCACGTGTTTTCTCCTCTGGTTGGCTTATCCCTTGCCCCTTTGCGGATAGTTACTTTTTGGATTGTTTGGAGGAGATTACACGTTAAAAGATTTGGGTGCTCTTTCGATCGCGTGTATTATATGCACATGTAAGTCGCGGGGTAGATAAGTAGATGCGCGGTTGAGTTGATTGCGCGAGTCCCGACAAGTCGCTCCAGATGGCGTCGTTCCCGTAGCTCGCAAACGGCAACAGCCTGAATGTTTGCTGTTCAATCAAGTTGTTGTTGAAGGTCAACTTTTGGCTTGTTGCGCCGTTATCGATAATTCAAGGTACAGCTGCTGGGTCGGTACGTACCACATGCAGATAGCTCAGGTACGTACCGTACCTCGTAAGTACTACCGCAGTTACCCCACATGAGAAAATCGTAACTGCCTCCATTCAAGGGTCAACTCCATGAGAGAGCATGAGGAAGCCAATTACAAAAAAGGTAATTGCCTCTTAATAATAGGCAGACATCACAATATCAAACACCATGTAGCGGTCACTTCTCATGTTTTTATCTTTATTTATTCATTAGACCCGTAGCCTATCGCGGCAAACTCCCGCACCTGCATCCCTAGGCAGGCGAAATCGAGTCCTTTTGAGTCCGTTCCTTTTATCGTGTACATGAGGTATATCACAAATAGGAGAATTCATCGCGCAACTATTTTCTCTATCACGTTTAGCTTAACAAAAGGACAACGCCTCTCGTTCGTCCATCCCTTGCCTACTGCTTCTTCTTGCTTTCGCCCCTTGAAGGAGGTGCGCTGTACAGCCAGACAGCGCAGAAAGCGAGCCACCCCGTCACGGTAACTCCAATTCCTGCTATCCACGGCCAGGCGCCACTGATGACGAAACTGCGGGGCCACTCGTCGTGGGCAAAGTGCCGTACCGAGACCGTGTTCTTCTCGAAAACGTTGCTCAGGAACGGTCGCTTGTAGTTGACTAGGAAATTGAAGATGCCATGCTGGTCTGGGAGCTTGAAGGAAACAGAATAGGTGGTGCTATCCTCCGAGGAAATGGTCGGGCTCAGCTTGAGTCGATGGAAAGGCGAAAGCATGCTGAACTCGAGCTGCAGTTCATCACCCTCGGGAACGGTGAAAGGAATGTACTTGTCCCACGAATACTCCGATAAGGAAATAGAATACGTCTAGTAACGTTAGCCAATACCGCGCTTAATAGCTAGGGAAGTGATAAATGAAACTCACCACATCGTTCTTAATACGGTAGATCTTGGGGTTACTGGCATTGCTCAAGCCCTGCTCATTCAAGTGGTGCTCGACCCAGTTAACACGCAAGACACCAATCTCTTGGAATGTCCATCCCGACACAGCCTTCGCAAAATCCCGGTTCACGGTCGTTACAGAATCTTTCTCGCCAATTTTCTTCACCTGCGCATCAAACCACTTGTCGCTCAACATGTCGGCCGATCCCACAACGGTGAATCGCGCCGAGTTGCGGGCCTGGAGGGCGCTCACGAGGGAGAGCTGGGACCCGCTGGCGAAGAGGTCGTCGACGGCTTCGGATTCGTCTTTGGGGTTGTAACTGTAAGATGTGGAGGGAGCGCGGAGGATTGGGGCAAGGAGGGAACCCTGGCCAAGGGTCTGGCCGATGCCGTTGGCGAATGCGACGACTGCTCCCGCTGCTGCAGCTCGATCTCTATCTCGCGCTCGTCCATTTTTCTCATCAGACGCGAGAAGGCTGAAAAAATCTTTATAATCCGACCGGAGGGGTCCAGGAGTGGGCAAGAGCAGCACATCGTGTTTCTCGGCTGCGGAGGCGGAGTCGTAGTTGAAGTGATCGACAACAAGGCCCTGGCGGTCTGTAGGTAGGTGGATATCGAACTCAAGAAGGACAGAAATGAGGCTGGAGGGAACAGGTGTAGAACCAGAGAGGGCTAGGAGAATGTTGCCTTGCGCATTGACGAAATCTAGGAGGATGTTGGGTGTCAAGTTGGGGCCGAGGCCTGGAAACGTGGGTGGGTTATGGTTAGCATACACAAGCCGAGCCAGTCCAGTCCAGTCCAGTCCAGTCTTGTCTTGAGGGTTGGGCAACAGGAAGTTGTATGTATGGGTGTGTGTGTGTGTTTTGAATTGTGGTTGGCACAACGAACCTTTGGACTTGGTGGGAAACAACAACACATGGTCATATGACCTCTCGCCAAGATGGAATAATCGAAGGCTCTCGCTCTTGGGGGTCTCGTATGCGATGTCAAAGCCGCGTCCTGTTGTTGAGGCGATTAGCAAATGCGGCTGGTGATGCGTGGAGTGCGGCTTGGGCAGGACCTGCGCATACCCTCCAGATCGCCGAGGAACTTGGAATAGCCATCCTTCTCGGCGACGTCTTCGAGAATGACCAGCAGTCTGTTGGCACCGCTCGAGCTGATGGCCTGGACGGCGGCAACAAGCAAAAGCACCAGGAATGACACAAGCGACCTCATTGTGGCAGCGTCTCCGAGGTCAATTGGCAAAAGAGAGAAGGACGGGGGAAACAGCAGAGTGCGACAGCATTAAAATAAAGAGCTGCGCATCAGAGTCGTGGGAGGTGGTGCCGATATAAGTAAGTGTCAGTCGGTGCAGGTCTGAACTTAACTGTGATCGGACCAGCTGTCTCGAAAGTTCACAGCTATAGTAAACTGCAGTGTCAATGGGTCAATGGTGCAAGTCGGAGCTCTGGCATACGTAGCCCGTTCCTGCCAAGACAGACTGCTTTGCTGCGGGACGCTACTGTGCATTCAATTGCAGGGGACAAGCTGACAGCCTGAGGTGAATGAGATGTACGTAATACAGTTAGAGAAGAGGTGCGCCACAAACGCCACACATGGCTTGTGCTAGTCAATCAATCAGCCAATCAACCCACCCATCCATCCACTGTCAGTCGCCAACCAACCAGTCAGTCTCCAGATAGCCTCAGACAGAGAGAGCTATTTCATTCCACAAGCAACAACCAGAGCAACACGCCAATTCGACCCAACATCCCAGTCAATTGAGTAACGCCCACCCTCTCCACGATCCTTGCAACAACAACAACATCTAACAGCCTTTCTCCCACAACAGGCAACCCCACAATGGTTGGCACACCACGATTCTGGGCCGGACCCCTCCGCTACTACCACTGGGCAGCCCGCGAACGCCCAGCCTGGTTCTGGGCCTGCTTGCTCTTCGGTGTCGGCCCCGCCATGGTCCTCACAGTTCCCCCGGTCCTGAAGCGACTGGGCTATGAGCGCGCCGCGCCCGTCCCCACGACATATCCAAGTATGGAATACTATCCCACCCGCCAATACCGAAAGCCCCAGGGATGTGCTAACGTGACGACTGATAGTCCCGACCAAGCCGAGGATACAGCTAACTGGATACGACGACTAAGTGATGTAGACCGAGGAAAGACTAGACGAGGAGCAGCAAGTGGAATACTAGGGCCCGGCAGAAGCTGCTATATATGGGATAAACTGCGTGGTCTCTTCATTTAGGAGGAACATGGGAAGCCAAGCGCAACTGGCAGATCTCTTCGTCGAAAGGGCACCAACCAGGCAGTGTATCATCATCATCATCATCACCGCATCACACAATCACCAGAGATTGTTCTCACTTTAGAAATTCAAGGCTTTTCTTTTGAGACCCAGCTACGCCATGCTATGATTGATATGCATACCCACAATCGTTTCTGTTCATCCGTCTATCCTGTAGACCTTCCTTATGTTTATTTATTGTGGCCTAATAAGTATCCGCACAGCCATGGCCCTAGGCTAAATCACACACCCGCCCACACTCTTCGCTCTCGCCATAGATCTCAATGTGGATTGGTTGCCCGGAGAGAGACTCTATCTTTCTCTGTGGATCAAGGTCCATTCGTACTAATATCATGTTAGCCATCTCACACCCCTTGTAAGGGGGAAGCTTCTATCAGACTCACAACTCTTCCGTCATCATCACCCGTGTACACCAACTGTGGCATGGGTGTGATGCAGGTTATGGCGGCCTCGGTGTTGGCTCCCGTCTCGCTTCTAGGGTCGACGTGATCAAGACGCCTCACTAACTCGAGATGCCATTTTCCGTTCTTCACAGATCGTTTCCAGATATTCACCCGGCCTCTCCTATGCCCGGTAAAGACGAGATAGTTTTCCAGCCACTCATTCCCCGATCCTTCGTAAAATGCACATGAGTGCACATAGTCATCGTGCTCGATGCAAACGTTTTGATCCAGTAAAAGGTCGCCATTGAGCGTGTAGAGTGTCACGTTGGCACCGGAGCAGAGCATGATCTCCCCAGAGACATCATTGATGGACGCACACTCTACAGGGCGATGGCTCGGTAACTTCCGGATAAACTCTAGTCGGTTGAGATCCCAGAGGATGGCATGTCCATCCCCGGATATGGTGACCACCGTACTAAATGCTTTGGACACCGCAATCGTGGTAACGGGCGTCTTGTGCCCAAAGAGTGAGGACCGGTGCACAAGTTCTACTGGCTTACTCGTCTGGCTTTGGAGGGTGAAGACGGATACGACACAATCCTCGCCCGCCGTAATGAGCGTCTTGGAGTCCGCGGCAACGATGCACGAAATCTGCCCAATGTGAAGATTCTCGCTGACACCGGCGCTTTTTTTATTTTCACTGGAAAAGAACCGAACACTGTTATCGGCATATCCCCACTCTAGATATTTGTCGTATAAAGGAGGCAGGTTCAGCCGGAAAGGGGACGAGCAAAGTAACCGATCTAGCTTTGGTGCATAGATAAGGGATGCCACTCTCTCGCGGCTTTCTAGGAGTGGATGAGGAATTCTAGACAACGCATAGCATGAGGTATCTAACCTCTTGGCCGGGAACGATGTATTTTCTCTGGTGGGATGGGGCCTGATGAAAACTTGATACGGTGTCTGACCAAAGTTGTGAATGATGCTTGTGGTGGTGTGCCGTTCTTTCGAGTCCTCTATGTCGTCGAGGTTCTTTGCTCCATAATAGGACAAATAGTGAAATACGTTGAGGTTTTCGACTGCGGCCTCACCGCGCTGCTTATACCCAAACACTAGGTCGATCCAACTATGCAGATTCTGGCTGACATAGGGTGATTCCAAAGCCTCGCGGTGTTTCGCGATGAATATTTTGGGATCGCCCTTTGCCCATGGTGGTAGCTTGACATCATTCACCTGACCACCAGCTCCTTGGCGGCTACCAAAGTTATACCCATTGACATTAGTTAAGAACTCCGGGAGGCAAAAGAATTCCGGTATAAGTTCTCGAACATCAGCGCCAGTATCCTGCGAGGCAGATTTCCATGATCCCTCAATAGAGAAGAATAGGCGATCAGCATGGTCAAAGTTGCCACCTTGTAGAAGGATATATGAGTGCACGAACGGGGGTAGGCGGATTAAGTAGGATGCCACAATCATGGCCGATGAGTAGTGAGTGCCGTAGTGGAATGGTGGAGGTTCTCCCATCTCCGCAAGGCTATTGTATTTGGCCCTATACTCAGCTTGCCGCCGGGCCGTTTGCGCACCCATAGGCTTTGACAGGTCACGAAACGTTGCGGGATCTTCTAGGTTTAACTCGTCACTGGTATAGTCAGCTAAAACCCACGGGAAAACAGGATACTGGGTCAGATCGTTGAAGGTCCGGCCCGCCATGGTGTTGACAAGCATAAGGTAGTGGAAATTAGAAATTTCTCCCCTTTGCCATCTACGCATGATCGGGCTCAAAGGTGATGAGTTGAAGATGTTGCCAAATTTAGACCCGAATGTCTGTGGTGTCTCCTCGAACATTTTCAATGACTCTAGACGCCATGCGTCTTCAGGGTTCGGTAGCGAGTTTGGTCCAGCTGTGTGAGGGGTTTTAGACGCCAACTTAGAAAACACCTCATCTCTCGCCGTTAGGTCCTTGGTAGTTAAAAGGTAACTCCGACCATCTGTGAAGAAAACCTCAATTGCGACATCGCGAAACAAGAACCGGCGCTTAGACACACTAATGACATCCTGCCACTTCCAACAACGGGAGGATTGGGTGCTGTGGTCTGAAGGTGGTTGCCAGTCGCGGGGCTTGGCGCCGGTGATGATCTGCGAGAAAAGATCACGTTCCTGTGCTGGCGCCTCCCAAACATTCACAATCTCTCCGTCTGCGCACTGGAAGAAATTATCCATGATGTAGAGGGCGTTTCTTCCAACGAGTAATATCCCTTCGCATGCATCAAGCCCAATGATGCGAGAGACATTATACACTTGTTGAACAGCATCCCCTTGCTGCAAGCGTCTCATAACTCTTCGATTCTTATCCTCAAAATTATCATCAGCCTCGTTAGGGTCATTAGGGTCATCAATCAGTTCAAAATCATCATCAGGGATGGTAGTTTCTTCTTCCAAGCCCTGGTCTGGTTCATGCTCTGTTGAGGATGGCTCATCCTGAGTGCTGTCGCCGCTAGTTTTGCTTTGAGGGGCAGGCGAAGAAGCTGCACTCATGGAGCGAGTAGCTCTAATCGATGGTATGGGTGAGTCTGATTTCAATACCGAAGCCGGCTGTTGGTCAGTTGCTCGTCGCTTAGGTTGATAACTCTCATGAGTCGAAGATGAGTCGGGTAGAAGCCTTAAGCGCATACGATTTCGACCTTCGGTTCTGTCGAGTTTCCATTTGGTGGGGTTAGCGTTGTAAAGTACCGCTCCTGAGCGCGTCAAGTCTTTCTCCATCTTAGAGTACGCAGATGAGAAGAAAGAGAAATCATCGTGTTTATCTTGACCGGCGCGCTGATGTTTGAAATGCTCCGAAGCCCAGATGGATTTCATCCATGCAGAGTTCGCCAAGTCATGCCCACGAAGGATACCGTCTCGTTTCTTCATTTCCGAATGCCATCTTTCAAGCACCTCCTTACGCTTCAGGAGCCGCGATCGAGCATTATCAGATGTGCGGCGGTTTTCGGACGCGACAAACTCCTCCCAAGTTCTTGAGATGCTTCCCAAAAATAACGAATCCAAAGAGGGCCGATGGTCATCAACCCATGCCACAAAGGTATCAGTATCGAGTTCTGTTACCTTCTGAAAATCCGCTACTAACTGAGTCTGGTCTGCTGTCATAATGAGCCTGAGCAGTGAGGTACATTCATCAGGCTTCTGCACAAGCATGATGCGCCAAATATTAACGGCAACCAGTCGAACAGCTTCCCGAGTATCCACAAGCTTATTGTAAAGCTGGTACCAGAACAATCTCATGTACTCATCGTCAACGGAGAGCGACTCCAGGACAACCATCTGCCAATATAATATCTTGTTCATAGAAAAGTTCGTTTCGGTATTGGTAGTTTGCAAGTCGTCCATTTCAGATAGTCTGAGAAGAACTAACCTAAGGAAACAACTGCGGATCGTGGATACGGCTTGACTGCAGAGCCGGATGGTTTTCAATCTTGCGACTTCAGGCTTTTGAAGATATTCGAGTAGTAGGCCGGCGAAATCAAGCATTGATTCGCTGCCATTCATAAACCAACCCTCAAAGATTGCCTCGACCATGTGGAGGCAAAATCGCGATATGTTCAGGAGAACTTTGGGCTCACTCAGTGCTTTCCAATCCAGTTTGATCCTGCTAGCCACATGAACAATAGTGCTCTTAAGCACATACGATTCGAAATACGCATGATGCTCTTGGAATCCTGGCGGGATTTTGAGAAAGAGTCCGAAGCCCGGAAAATCTTTTCGCACAAGAAGTTGATCTACAAAGACGTCAATAACAAGCTCTAAAATTCCCTCGAGCACGCCATGGCCAATATTTTGTGTTAAAACTTTCTTCTTGGGAGAAACAACATGTTCAATACGAGAAGAGCTTGACTTAGAGGATTGCTCAGTCGTCAAGAGCACGAATGAAGATGCTTTCCGCAACTGTGTTCCACTATGTCGCATTCCAGGTCGCACTGTGGCTGCATCTGTCGTATTGGACGTCCGGATTACAGGAGCTGCCTTGGACGTGCCCAAGGGGCGAAGAATTACATCGGCGCCTTCAAAGGTGAGAGCAGAATCGCAGGCCAGCTCTGTCTCGGGATTCACGGCATCCACACTAACAATGGCAGGATATAGCGCGGATAGAAGAAGTCGAACATATTCAGATGAAAGGGCAAAGTCTCTAAAACTTGAAGATCGAGCATGAAGATCTGCCAGAAACCGGGTCACCGCTTGAAGAACTGTCGCATTGCCAGCGTTCCGGTCTGAGCCCGTTTGAGGTATACCTGTATTATCTTTAGAAAATAGAGTCAGGGAATGTTCAAGTAACTTACGCCTTGATTCCAGCTCTTTTTGAAGCGACATGGATCGTGATCGCGACCTTGGACCCGATGACTCCGGGCTAATTGTCAATGGGCGCGATGGCTCTAGATCACCCAATGGAGAATTTGGGTCGTCTTGGTTTTTCCATATGTCTTTGAGGCCATGCTCCAACATTGAAGTAATAATTGGCAGAGCATCAGGGTTGACGATCTTACATGCCCCAAAAGTCTCAAGCAGGCTAAAGAATTCAAGATCTTTGTCAAAGTCGAAGTCGGCCACATCGAACCCGAAAAGGATACAGAAGCAAATAGGCCATATGGTAGGGATATCCCACCATCTCTTAAGCCGATGAGCCATTATGCAGAACCCACCGGTTTTACCCGCGAACTTGCTGATGTAGGCTGGGCCATGTGTTACAAGCAGTCGTGAAAGAATCTTCAATCCATATACGACAATTTCCGGGTCGTCTTCGGTAAGAAGATACAAGAGCCACTATGCCATTGTCAGTTTGAAGGTGCATTTCAAAACCGTTGGATCAAGTACCTTGTTTGTTACCGTTTTGGCAAACTTGCGAATAATAGCAAGGTTTCCCTTCTCGCAGAGGAGCTGGTTATAAATATTTAGAATGTGGATTCCAATTTCTTTCTTAAGAAGTGTCCGTACGGCGCCCTCAGCTGGTCTAACGCTGATTATCACGGGCCGTCGCAATTGTACACTGCCAACCGATTGATCAATTTGCGAAGTTGTTTTTGGAGTGCGGGGGAGTGATCGGGCTGGCGAGTGAAAGGCGTAGGTTATAAAAAGTGCTATGGCGCGGTGTACTTCAGTGTTATAGCTGCACCTTACAAGCTGCCCGAGAGCATCTAAGAAGAAGGGAAGTACATTCTCAGGCAATGGGTCGGCTTTCAGAGCATCAAGAAGCCTCTTCACAACTCCTAATAGTGCCAGGTCAGTATTATCTGATAAGAAGCAGTTGCAGATAACTCACTCATTCGAAGTAATCTCCGGTGGTTATGTTGATGATATTTGCTCTTGACTGCAAAAGTCACAAATTGCTTGTAGTAAAGCTCTTGTACGACGATATTACATTTCCTCCACGCATCAAAGTCTATGATGAGAAGACGATAGGCGAGAGGGTTGATGATAACAGATTCCAAGGGATCTCTGTGGTTATATCCTACGAATTCTAGCACGAGGCTGAGAAGCTGTAGTGAAAGCTTATCTTTTTCAGGGCCTTGAAGCGTGAGCCTCTCCGTCACGGTGCTCTCGGCAAGCCCAACGAAGCCCAGTTTTGTCTTTAGAAGGATACTTAGAATCGCATACCCACCATCTTTTTCCATAGCTTCACTGTTACGCCAGCTTGAGTTTATACACCGAAATACCATGTTGACGGCACGGACAAGTGCATCAGCTGAGGAGGCGCGCTCTATCAACTTCAGAGCTAGCGGAGTAAAGCCAGCAAGACGCCATAAGGCATCATCAAAGAATTGCGGAGTAATGACCATGGGATCCCCGGCTAGAATAGCTACTCCATTTGAGCGCAGAAGTGCATCATTGATGGAAGGCAGTGCGGTATTGATTGCTATACCTGTACCGTTCTTGAGCACCATTTGGACCAGTGTATGAGCAGGCCCACGAGACAAGGATCGAAAGAGTTGTGACTCTCCAAA
The DNA here is from genome assembly GCA_022495065.1 of Xylaria telfairii. Lineage (NCBI taxonomy): Eukaryota > Fungi > Ascomycota > Sordariomycetes > Xylariales > Xylariaceae > Xylaria > Xylaria telfairii. The sequence goes on along the minus strand of MU383966.1, from coordinate 22,741 downwards.
ATGTTCCTTTTCCCGAAATATTGACGACGGCATCAGACTATACAGAATATGCTGCTCGGGGATCAAATGGCTCGCTCTATCCCTGATGACCTTCATAATATCAGAATCTTCCTTCCCCGTACTAACAAGTTCATTGCGCAGTCCCAAGGCTGCTGATGCGGCATAAGTCTGGAACCCGCCAAGACAATCTTGATAGTTTCCCTGATAGTGCACGCCAAGTCGGCTGGGTACAGCGAGAAAATCATCGCTCAACACATCGTCAAATAGATGAGCGGCGGCAAGAGACCATTTAGAATGGATGAGGCCACCACCAATCTGAGTGGACAGCTCCCGTGGAGTGCCAAGGAATGCTTGTATGGGAAGATTCTTATGACTACTCGAAGTGAATGAAGCGAAACTTTCAGTGCTACTATTTGCAAGGGGGGGCAACGCCGGATATGAAGCGCGCAGCTGTTCGATGAATTCCCCATTCACGTATAGAGACGCTTTACTAGCTGTCATGGTCTTTGGGCGTCGGTGGGCTATAGCAACATGATACCATTTGTTCTCCTGAAAGCTCAAGCCCCGGAACCTAACACTTGGACGTTGAGACGTAACGGAAGTTTGCAAAATGAAGCTGTGGGTATCTTTTTCGAGATAGGCAAGGAGAAAGCAGGTCTGCGTAGAGTCGAAAACGCCGAAAAGAGTGGTATGGGAGGCCGGGTCAAATTTGTCCACTCTGATCCAAGCAGTGAACGTGTAGCCCGCAGACGACTGGGGGGGAAACGGCCGGCCTAAACTTGGCAGTTCAATAGAGGAGTGGCCATGAAGAGATAAGTCAAATTGGATGAAAGGGGCACTGCCGTACTTGCCAGCCATATCCAAGCAGAAGTCCGAGGAGTCAGTCGACGGATTGAGCAACAAGTGCTGGGCATCTATGAGCTTGTTCATTCCCAGAGACATAAGAGACCGGCATAACAACAAGATAGTTTCTCTCTCGACATCGTTAACGGTCGAGCCCTCTTGGAATGCGAGAACCAGAAACCGTGATAGGATACCAGTCTCATGAACTCGATATAAATTGATGCTTGAGGCCGTGACAATAGCCAGTAGGATTTTCAATACCAGTAATGATGCCACATTTTCCACAGTACTCCGATCTCGGGGTATTGATTCCCAAAAATCTACAGCCGTCCGGATCACCTCGGGATTCTGCAACGTCGAGGTCGATACGATTGTTTTGTGAATTGCAGCGTCAACAACAGCCGTGGGATCATAAAAACCGGTACCATTAGTTTGTTCCGTACCCAGACGATTGTCTTCCTCTAAAGCAGGAGCCGTAGCTCCAGGCGAACTGGCTACAGCAGCAGCATCGCAACATATTCGGTTCAGTGCAGCATTGTTTAGTGCGAAAGAAAAGAGCTTGCCGAACAACTGACAGCTCGTCCAAAGATCCGAGTCGGCACCACCCAGACCGATGCTTGCTATAATCTGTTCCAGGGCTTCCCATCCACCCCCCTCGACTCGCGTGCGGAAGTAGCGGCGATTGCCAGGGTGCTCTCTAAAGGCTGCTGCAAGCGTGCCAAGGAGCGCATCCAACAGGGCGAAGAAGGCCTCCTTCTCAGCGTCACTGCGTTTTTGCGGATTGTAGAAGCCCGAGAAAGACCGCAAAACCTCGAACAGGCGCTGGAAGCCGTGAAGGTGTCTAAAATCGTCCTGCACAGAGCTCGGGGGGCTGACGGCGGAGAGATGCTGTCTGACTAGACCAACTTGGGCCACCAGCCGCTGGGGGTCCGGATAGCCATTGTCGGCCACGGAGGGGGCAGAGGCGGAGATGCCGTCGAGGAGACGTTGGAGGACCTCGGTGGCCTTGGATGTTGGCAGTGCGTTAGACGCAGACGTCGAGGATCGGTAGCGACTTCGAGCCGACATGGCGGACTAGGAGAAGGTCGAGGCGTGTAGCATGGACAACAGGTCGATGTTCATATTATACAGCGATTGCCTGCTAGTACCCCGGTGGGTTCTAGGCCGCCGTTGGCATAGGAGGTCATCGAAGGGCTGGCGGTGCATGCGCAAGCGGATATGCCGTCATAGAGGGGACAACGAAGCAAGGGAATGATAGAAACCCGGCGGGCCACGATCACACTTCTAGGATTGGTGACATGTAATAGAACTAGGTGATGCCTAGCTCGATGCTCTGTTGGATTGGGCAGCGGGTTCGCCACCAACTGCTCTCAAATGGTTGAGTACCGTATGTTGGAAAGTTAGTAAAAAGGTAAGCATAAGTTTGCCGTCGATATGCTGCAGCCTGCTGGCGAATTCACGAATAACGAATAACGCGTGCGTGCGTGGAGAAACCGCCGCCTCTACGTAGTACTGTACCGTACGTCAACTGCAGTGTCCACTCAGATAGCAGCAACCAGCCTGCTGCGCCAAGCTGGGCCAGACCCCAAGGCTCCTGTGCAGACTTAGCGCAGGAACGCTGTAACGCTGTAACACAATTGGCCGGGCAGTCCGGAATAGGGACCTACCAACAAGAACTACCAGTACTGTAAGTGGCCCATTTGTGAATTTCGGTTTTTGGTAGCATCTTTTTATTCCTAGATCATTGACAAGAACTTTGTTTGCGGACCAAACAGGTAATGGAAACATACCATCAAGCATGTAGCCAGTAAGTTATCACGCTCAGGTATACCCAGGTATGGTTATGTCACTCAGGTAGCAAACCACACAGTTGGTATTAAACTCATAAACCAACCGCCCTAAAAGATCAAAGACAATGATAGATTATTAATATTTCAAAATAAGTATAATGCATTGGGTAGATAGTAGAAGAAGATCTTATAGATGTGTTGGTGTTGTATGGTGTTTCTCCCTGGTCTACCGAACCACGAGATTCCTAATGTTTGGATAAACTCTTCTAAAAGATTGGAACTAAGGGCTATTACCTCTTAAGGTTGCATTCTAGAACTACCTACTTATTAAGATATGGAGATAACCTGATAATTGTGTAACATACCTTATCTGTCCATTTAGCCAAGGCTCGAGCCACCGGGCAGTAGGTAGATGGCAGCATCTACGTACATTTATACGTGCAAAAGTCAAAAGTAGATAGAAACTGCTGAAATATTCTATTCTCGGTGCCTTGGATTCAAAGAGTAGAGATAGATCTTGGGACTGGGCACATTTGTGTAAACAGTAGATAGCCAGACCGTCAGCCAGTGTAGCTATCTGCCACGCAATGCTTTTTTCGAGGTGTCCTGTGTCCTTAGATAAGCGTGTAGTCAAATGGCAGCCCGTGCTTGATATAATCAAGGTTTGGAGTAGGTAACCTTAACTATTGGTACTGATATGCAAGCATAACACCTCGTGTGCCGAGTGATGCCCGGTAATCCAGTCACCTGAAGGCGAACATATGAGCCATCTCATTCTGTTGTGAAATAGGAACGACGAACCACGAGACACACTTCTAAAACAGATTGGCACAATGCTTGCGGTTTGCTCCGCAGATGGTGGAGCCCAGTGTTCCAGTTCAGGGCAAGATCTCTCTGGGGTACGCATCATTAGGTAGGTGTGTCGCACAGTGTAGAAAGCAACAGAGATACTGTAATTGCCTACATAGGTACCTACCTACTTACAGAAATACGTATATGTAAGCACTTCCCTCCAGTCTGGCTTGACACTGAGTCGGTTTGCCATCCATCAAGGTGCATGTGGTGTGCAATGGTGTCATTGACCCATCCTTGCATATCACTCAGCGCCCGCGACACTAGCATTCGCTCGTGCCAATGCCTATCTTCCAACAGACACACCAGGCAATGAGGATGCCAGAATAGCACAAGAAGAGTAGCTTGGCAGATCAATAGAGTCGAGTGATCTGATTTGCTTAGTCTATCTACTATACATATCTGCACCCGGCATTCAGAGACCAAGCACTTGAAGAACCAAAGAGAGAACAGCAGCGTGAAGATTGGCTTATCAGCAACGATATCGGCATGTTGATAGCGTGCTCAATTCGGTACTACTAAGCTAGTACTACCGAGCTACTGCTATAAGCTGGGGAGAGCTCTCCACCTACTACCCTCCGCCAGGCGACGAGCTGACTGGCATCGGGCTATCTGAAACCGTGCATTAGGTACTAGCACGGCAGGAGGAACCCAGGCAGTGCATAAGGTTAAGTGGTGGCCTCCAGGTATCACGTGCGTCAAGGCTGTCGTTCTAATAAACCAACAAGAGTACGCCCCGGTATATTTTGTCTTGGCTTAATCATATTATAGTTAATAATAATTAGATAACCGGAAGTACTGTAGAAACACACAAGACATTACCTATTGTACTCTGTACGCTCTCCCTGCTATGCTGCCGAATTCGCCAGCTCGGACAGGGAAGAACCTCGGGACATGAGGTCAGACAACTGCCCCGGTGGTCATTGACATGCTAATCTGGTCCGTCTGAGTCAAGCCGCTAAGCTTTGTTCGGACTAACACTATCAAGCCCCATCTAGCCGCCAGGCTAGCTATGCGCGCTTACCCCAACCCGGCCAGCAGTGGAGGTTGCTGCGTGGTTGCACAGTCAGGGCACAGTGCTCTGTTCCCAGTGTTCCCACCTGGCGTTCCCAGTTTCTCGTCCGCCCTGACCTGCCCTGGCCTGCCTCTTCCAGGCTCTTCTTCAGCACGCTGCCCGGCACTGTAGCATGCTCTAACAACCCCATACCGGCGCTCATGCCCAGCCAATGGCTCCTCTTATCAGTGGGCTGTGTGCGTCACCTGAACTGTTCTCCCAGACCGGGGAAGGCAGCCTTGACGGTACGTAGCATACTGTACCGTAGAGTCAGACCTCTTACACTATCTACGTACCACTGACCCGGGCAGTCTAGCCGCACCCTTTATCAACACTCCTCGTCATCCTCCTTCCTGTCTTCTTCCTATCCTCCTTTCCCATCATTCCATCATCGCCACTGTCATCCCCAACCTCCTCATTGCTTGCGTTCCATCAGCCAAAGTATCACTAGTCTGGTCTTTGGTCTCTCTCTCTCTTTCTCTCGTTTCAGAGTCGCCGGTAGACTTATCGTTTATTGTTTTCAGCCTCGGATTCAGCACAGTCTGTTCCATCATGAGGGGCCTCGTCGCTCTCTCGCTCGCCTATGCTGCGGCAGCGGCACCTTCTTTCAGCTACGAAACCATCCACGATGGAGCTGCCCCCATCGTCTCTTCATCCACTGCCGAAGAGATCCCAAATTCTTACATCATCAAGTTCAAGGATCACGTCACCGAGTCCTCGGTGTCAGACCACCACTCTTGGGTCCAGAAGCTCCACGAGGATCGTGAGAACGAGCGCACGGAACTCCGGAAACGTGGTCAGATCCCCTTAGCCGGCGACATTGCCGATGCTTTCAGTGGTCTCAAGCACACATTGAAGATTGGCAGCAGCTTCCTCGGCTATGCTGGCCATTTCGATGACGCTGTCATCGAAGAAGTCCGCAGGCACCCTGATGTGAGTTCCCCTGTTTAACTTTCCTGGGCACATACAGGCTTTCCGCTCCTCAACCCTTGGTAATGCACGGAACACTCACCAATTATCTTTATCTTCAGGTCGAGTACATCGAGAAGGACCAGATTGTCTATGCCCTTAACGAGGAGCCAGAACTGGAGAAGAATGCTCCTTGGGGTTTAGCTCGAATTTCCCACCGCGACTCGCTCTCCTTCGGCACCTACAACAAATATCTATATGCCGCTGACGGTGGTGAGGGTGTTGATGTCTATGTTATCGACACCGGTACCAACATTAACCACGTCGACTTCGAGGGCCGTGCCAAATGGGGCCACACAGTCCCTAAGGGTGATGAGGACGAGGATGGCAACGGCCACGGTACTCACTGCTCTGGTACTGTTGCTGGAAAGAAGTATGGTGTAGCAAAGAAGGCTCATGTCTATGCCGTCAAGGTCCTTCGGTCTAACGGCTCGGGCTCTATGGCGGATGTCATGAAGGGCGTCGATTGGGCCGCCAACGCTCATCTGGAGCAGGTGGCTGCAGCCAAGAACGGTTCCCGAAAGGGTTTCAAGGGCTCCACTGCCAACATGTCCCTCGGCGGTGGCAAGTCGCCATCTCTGGATCAAGCTGTTAATGCTGCCGTTGACGCTGGTCTGCACTTCGCTGTTGCTGCGGGTAACGATAATGCGGATGCTTGCAAGTACTCTCCCGCTGCCGCAGAGAAGGCGATAACCGTTGGTGCCTCTGCTCTGGATGACAGCCGTGCTTACTTCTCCAACTGGGGAAAGTGCGTCGATATCTTCGGTCCTGGATTGAGCATCCAGTCGACTTGGATCGGCAGCAACACCGCCATCAACACCATTTCTGGCACCTCTATGGCTTCCCCTCATCTATGTGGTCTCACTGCCTATTTCTTGTCCCTGCAGCCCAGCAAGGAGTCTGAGTATGGTATGGCTGCCATTACTCCTGAGAAGCTCAAGAGCAACATGATTACCATCGCCACTAAGGGTGCTCTGTCTGATATCCCCTCTGATACTCCTAACCTACTTGCTTGGAATGGTGGCGGTTTCTCGAACTACTCCAAGGTCATTGAGCAGGGTGGTTATGTCGCTGAAAAGAGCGCAGAGACTTCCGTCACCCTCGAGGACCTTGAGAAGGCCATTGAGAATGACTTCAATGTTGTCTCTGGCAAGATCGTTCACGGTATCTCGAGCTTCTCGGATAAGGCTGAGAAGCTCTCTGAGAAGATCCATGACCTGGTCGACGAGGAGCTTAAGGGTTTCCTGAAGGAGCTCCGGGCTTAAAGCGCCAGCAGGCACATGTTAAGATTTGGAAGAGCACCTGTGCAAGCATGCTTGTTTAAAGGCGTTCCAGAAAGAACTGGCTGAACCTGGTTGTCTATTTGGTTTCAACCCGCTCTGGGTTTGTTTTGTACTGTACATTCGTATAGGTTATCGGTGGTTTGGCAACACATTCATAGGTTCTCTAGGGACGGCTTAACCGCCGCTATTTCGTTATTTACACGATAATTCACAGAATGAAAGATGCTTAATGTCCAAAACCATAGGTAGCCTGCATCATCGCCGGCGAGTCTCTAAAGTAATGTATCAATAAATTCGTATGTTTTCTTGTATCATACAGCCGAAGTTGCGTGGTAGCCAAACGTCGTTGCGGTGTATTAGTGAGATGAGAATCTTATTCACATAGCCAATACTAATTCCCTTTTCATCTCGGTACCTGGGTACCTGCATAAGAATAAATGCGACGCAGCCCCCGCCAACAAGAAATGATCAACGTTTTGATATGATTACGTGCTGTGAAGTAGCATTCGTGGCGGCCAGGTCCCTCGAGCAGCATAGTCTCTCAGAATGCCACAGCATTCTCTCGCGAACCGGAGCATCAATTGTCCAGGATATCCAGGTCTGAACCTGACTGAGCTGGATAGGTCGTGGCTACTTGACCTGTCAATGCGGTCCGATGCTCGTGTAAACCCCAAGTCGGTATTTGTTTAAACATCCTTGCGGTCAACGCCGACAAGTTCTTTTAGATGGCTCGGTTACGACGCGACGCGATCGATGCGCTTTGACCAGAGAATGGCCGATGCGGATGGATGGCGAGGCAACCGGTCGGTCCGGCATCGCTGACCGCTTACTTGTTGCGTGTAAGTAAGAGTAATACCACCTACCCCTGATGGGGCGGCGTTGTCGACGTCAGAGGTGGCGGTGGGCATTTCGCTTGCGCAGATACAACTTCTGGGAGTGCAGCTCCTTCTCGGGGCGGATATCTATTTCTTGTGTTTACATGATTCACGGCCATCCTGTGCGCGTTGGTGCCGCCGCCCGCAGCCTGGTCTCCGAGTCCGTAGTCCCGAGGTATCTATCGAGGGGAGGACGGCTTGAGGTGAGGATGGCCTGAGGATGATGGCTCTGGTCAATGGCAAGCGAAGGACCAAGAATGAGCTCGCCGAATTGTTTACCGCTGCTAACTCTATCTTGTGTTTTAATGCTGCGTATCAGTGCAAGGTTGATACCTCTAAGACGATCTACTGTAGGACCATAAAGTACATACTTACCTGCCCAGCTTCCTTTCGATTGCTTTCCCACCTTCTTTGTGCTTGTTTTTGTTTGCTAACTTGCTTTAGGTTACTTGCTTGTTTTTTTTGTTTTTTTTTTCATTTACTTACTTGCTTGTCCATTGCGGAAGTTCAACAGTTAAGGTTCTTTAAAACATAATGTTCTCAGGAGTACATCAATTTACTGCCTACCTACATATAGTAAAAAAGACATCTTTCTGATCTTAAAATTGCGTCTCTTAGTTTGTCAGTCACTATAAAGACAGGGCCTGTTGCAAGGGAATTGTTTGCAAGACACAGTAATAATATCTCTAATTTAGAAGCTGCCTAATTATCTTAGTAAACTAGTGTAACACGCAAAGACCTATCTAATTCGTAGACTTTAGAAGAAGTTCATGATGATGAATATGAATAGGAGGGGTCTGCGTGTGAGGCACGTAAGTAGGTACATACATAGGTAGGCAGGTACAGCCCCACTTCCAGTTGTCACGTCACTACAGCGTTGGGGTTAAAAATGCAGTGAATCCAATCAGTGCCGCTGCTTTCACCTAAAATCACGATGTGAGTTAAACACCTAACCCAGCAGTTTATATGGCTTTAGGGAAGCCCTCTTCGTGGAGGCTAAAAATGCAGTGCACCTTAATCTCCACAAATCTCACGATGTGATTTAAACACCTAACCCAACAGCTTGTATGGCTTCAGGGAAGCCCTCTTCGTGGAGGCTAAGAATGCAGTGCAATGAACTGCATATATCTTCATGCAAGGAGTCGTACTACGCATGCAGTTCCCCAAGTTACCCATGTGTCCAGTTTACCCTAAACTTGGTCGAGATTAATAAATCAATTAGCTCGAGGGGGCGGAAGTGTCATGCTTTGTTGAAGCAACAAGGCGTAAATAATCTAGGACGGCGCAATAGCGTTGAGCATGACAAGGTTGGCCAATCTAGCACTAAGTTATTCCAGCCCCAGGTCTTCCCCGGGACGGATATACTCTTGTTAGTCTTCCATTCAAGATCTCGAGCTCTACGATGTCTTGCTTTTTAGCCTAAAAAAATCCACCTAAGTTCTGCAGCACGTGGAAATAATTGGCCATGACCGGCTCCTTGATACCGTTACTGCTGCACTGAATGGTGCCTAGTAAACACTTGCATTCGCCAAATAACTGTCAAAGGGGGGTTGTTAGCAGTATTTCGAAGCTATGTCGACATACTCAAGTTTTCCCCACTTAAAGTGTCGAATTAGTAATGCCTTGCAACTTGACCTCGATTGATAACTGGACATGAGCTCAGCAGTATTTAGGACAGATGACTGTGTGTTCTTGTGCAATCTCCATTTACGAGCTCTACGGCCACATGTTGTCATAAGATTCTTCATTCTCAACTAGACTGCCAAGTAAGACAATATGAGTGGCAATCTGGGGTTAGCTAATTGGTGGTCGAAGGGGGTTATTTTCGGGTATGGGAGATATGGAACTTCGTCGGGAAGATGGGGAAAGGGGGTCATAAGGGGGTCATAGAATTTAACCACCAAAGTACATCAACAATGACTTACTACACACCCTGCTTTTTGTTAAATTGTTCTATTTATTATCATTGTGCACTGCCAGGGACCACGTGCGTGAAGCAGGTCACCGAATCTAGTTATTGCACAAACCTCTCCAATACCTCTTAGGACTGCTTAGCTATACAGAGGTCCATTTGTGTGCAAATCTCTCTATGTGCCTTGTGACATGTTCCTTTTAATTGGGAAATCCTCCATGCATTCAAGCGATTTCCACCAACCTAGATGTGTATTGGTTGGCATACCTCTTAAACTACAACCTGCAAGCAGTGGTCCAACTACCTGACCTGAATCATTGGCAACAACCCTTTCTTAATTTAATATTTGGCGTATTAATAAGTGCCTATTCGCTAATGATATCTGACTTACTGCTGTAGCTCAATCCTAGTTGGCCCTCAAAGGTGCAAACAATGGCTAGTACACCCCAGACTTGTACTGCAACAGCATAATCCAAGTCTGAGGTGCCATCACTAGGAGTACTTACTGAGTGATGCAGGAACAAAGGTGGCATGTTGAGCTTAGATATTATAAGTTAGGTTTAGTTGTACCTTTGCTGAAACTTAGTCTTAACTAATAATATCTTTAGCAAAGCTACGTATTGTGGCCCCATTCTCCTATCTTATTTCATTGAGGTGAGGGTTTCAACTAGTATGGTATAATCGCCGCATACGCATTGAATTCTAACTACCATTGCATGGTCTCTCTTGTTGAAGCACTGCTTCTCTTCTTATAAACTATAGCAGCATGGGCTTTTAAATGCCTAATTTTGATAGCTAAATAGCAATTCTCTTTATTTAGCGAAGCTGGGAACATTATTGTTACTAAACAAGATATGATGGCTGGGAAAGTTACCTGCATAGGTAGGTAGATATAATAATGGGCCAGAAGGTTGCCCTTGGCACCTAGCCTACAGAGTGTTGTACCTCCCAAGGTCCTATGACTCTTCGTCAGCAGAGCTAAACATAACCGCGGTTTCCTCTGTGAAGAATTCAAGTCGCAAAACAGCAACGTGACTGCCTACCCAGGCTTCAGCAGCAAGTAGCGTGACCTCCATGTGAACTTGGGTGACAAGCACGCTTGGTTTCTCAGCCTTTGTCAAGACGACCGACCTTCGTTCAAACCTCACAGCCTCGATTTAAACCACCCCAACATACGGCATTTCTCTGCATACAGCACTATCAGCGCTACTACCGCCGTCTTGTGTCGTTTGCGACAGCTTTTGGTTAAATTATATTGCGCGTCAACCCTGAACACTCACATTCTCAATCACCCACTCACACCCAACCCTCCCTGCCATCTCCCCTGCACAAATGCGCCGTGCTGCTTGTTACTAGCCTGTACCTACGCGGTCTTCACCCTGCAACAAGTCCCGTTGGTCTACGGACGGTTTGTTGTGAGCTGGCCGTTGGACACCGACATGCACAGGCGGAACAGCACCAATCCTCGTCGGCTAGATCGTCGGAAGTCTGCTACTTCGGTGAAAAGCGTGCATCTAGAGCATATCCCGCCCGAGACAGCAGAACGTGATGCCCAAGTAGCAGCCACGCAAGCATTCGCAAGAGCCAGGGCACGATCGGCTACAGACTCCGATTCACCTTTATGGCCACCTCCTCGCTGCGGCGGCCCGAGTGGTAGTACATCAGGTTGCTCTCTGCATTCGAAGACGCGGTCGGAAGAGACATCCTTTCGTCGACAGCAGAGTATTCGCTTTGTCCAGCCAAGAGCCCCGAATATGGCAGCAAATACCAAGATGGCTCAGGCTCCCCCGACCTCCTGCATATCGCATACTCCGAAGCACGTTGCCGATATTGACGTTGATCCAACCCCTTCAAGCAGTGTCTCTGCTTCCGGCATGATGTCGGCTGTCAAGGGAGCTGCAGGAGACTACATCAATACTCTTTTTACGAGTGATGAGTATTACACGCCTGAAGACGATATAGCATCGATGCCCTCATCGTACCGCAAGCTCCGCAAGTCCAGGTCCATGTTTACAAATAGGGGGAATGTAGCTGGTCCCGATAATCCCAGCCCAAGCAAGTCTTCGGTGTCAGTGAACCAGCTCCCAATGCCTGCCAAGTCATATTCCCGCCCCTTTCGAGGCGACGAAAATATACCCCCTCGAGGGCTGAAGGCACCTAAGTCGATGAGCTTCTTACGGGACTTCCGAGGCAATTTTGTAGCTGGTTTCAAATCTGATGAAGATGCTACTCGATTCACGTCCAAAAATGGGCACAGCCACGACCGGGATAGAACAATACATAATATTCGTCCGAAACCATCGAATGTTTTCTCATCTAAACCCTCTGGGCCTGACAGAGGGTTCAGGAAAAGCATGCGAGATACAAGCAATGATGCAGTTTGGATGGATGGCAAAGCCTCAAAGGACGGTAGTTTGCGGCATAAAGCACGACGAGTGTCACAGGGACTTAAACATAAACTAAAGAATTTGTTCAGCTTGGGTAAAGGAGACACCAACAACACAGGGCTCCCTTTGCAACATGTCGATGCACAAAAGTCGCATATTTTTGGGTTTGGAGATTTGCAGCACGAACCTGATGACGAGCTTCTTCGTGTCTCTTCTGTTGATCAAGCTGCTTTATCACATGTGACCTCTGGTATCCCATCTCTCCATGCAGTCCCATCGTATCAGCAACTTCACTCTCGGCAAGGGAGCATGGAAAGCTTGGGAAGTGACCGGAAGGCCTCGGATGACAGATCTCGAGTGACAAGCTGGTCTAACTCTGAAACAAACACAGTGATAACTCACAATAGTTGTCGCGAGGAGCGGGAGAAAAAGAGATTATCGATTATCAATGAGCATGGCGCCCATGTTTGCTCATCTTCGGCAAAGTTTATGACCATCTCTGAACAATCCAACGCCAGCAGCGCATCCCTAAACCAACCAGTACAGGCGGCTCCTGGGGCAGTTGATGGTCGAAGAATCTACTCAGCTCTAATGAAGCGAATGGATCAGTCACAACAAGCGCACACAAATAGCCTGGAGAGAAAGAGTAGCGAGGGTGATATTACGCAATTGGGCGCAGTACCTCGACGCAAAAGCTCACTCAGCCTGCGGCGCCTCGGCCGTGACGCCGCTACAACGATTCGCTATGTTATGCCGGAAAGTGAATCAGAACCAGAATCCCCAAAGTCAAATGACAAGCTACATGCGAAAGACAAATACATACCACCGTCGGCTTACAGTTCGAAGCCTTCTCGACCAACGCCTATTATAATGAAAAGGAAGGAAGAGAGCCAAGTCTATCCGGAATCTACAACTATATTTACGAATCCAGAAGATGTTTTGTCAAAGGAGATGGATAGTGAAACCTCGAAAGAGGCACCTCCGCTTCTACAAACACTCTCATCTCGTAGCTCGGCTTTTTTTGGTAGCCCAACGCGACACTTATTCCGCACCCAAAGTCCCTACCGTCGGGCATTGAATGAGAGAATGAACACAGCCACTAATGAACAGCCGATTAAACCACCCGATTTCAATCCATGGATACGCTCACTATCTAACTTGCCGAATTTACAGCTGCAACGCTCTAGCACGTATGGGTCGGATGCAGATATCAAGTTGCAATACACTGAGAGTATTTACTCTACTAACACCGAAGATGGTCAAACTCGAAGGGAAAGCCTTTTATCTGTCATAGAAGACTTTCCACGGCCCAGAAGCACACACGGAGATGCCACCATCTTTGTGGACCAACCAGCGTATACTAAACGAAGTACATCGTTACCACCAAAGCAACGTGTCTCGTCCTCCTCAAGTTCGGTAGAATGGAAAATGTGGCTATCATCAAATGTCTCAAAACTCGAGGAAACCAGCAAACAAATGGATGCTAATGGCTTCCAGTATGATGCCAGGTCTACTCGATCCTCTGGTCATGTTCGCGAGAATGCGCAGATTAATGATGAAGAGGAAGATAAGTTGCCTGATCTGCCTGACACACCTTCTCGAGTTCGGACAAATACGAATAGTTTCTTGAACGCGAACTATGACGATGAGGACGAGGACGATGACGATGATGACCAACCAACCCCCTTTGATGCCGGGGACACACGTCCAGCATTTGGGCGCTCTCAACCAACTTCTATGAATCCCTTGCCCTCTAGCATCTCTGCCTCGAGTATGGTGTCCTCTTTGAAACCAACTGAAGCGGGCTCACGCAATACTTCAATGGAAATGTTAGATACTGATTTCGAAAAAGAATTGCCGCGGGTACCTTCAATTAGCTTTAAAGAAAACAGAACCAACAGGATTGCAAGTATCCCCACAAAGCTCGCAAAGCGCTTACCGAAGCCCAGCATGACACCTCTCACAAGCCGCGGCGCGTCGGATGCGGGAGAAGCTCAGTCTGCAAAACTGAACGGATCGGCCAATTCGCGACCAAAATTGTACAGCATGGCATCCACTAAATCGGAGAACGTGAGCCCTACTGCCGTGAGCGACGGTGATCCGTACGGAATTGAGGGATCCGGTGTTCTTGGCCCTAACCAGCAGAATGTGGGAAGCACGAGAATGGTGGACATCTTCCTCAGCAGCAGACGCAGACGTATGACAAGTGAAGACGAGGGCAGTGTCTTCCTATGAGGGAGGTGTCATAGTCTCCAAGGAGTGACTATTCACAATGAGAGTATTTATTGTGTTCGCAAGATTCAATATTAGGTAGAATGCTTATGTCGGCAATACCGTGTTTGTGTTGTTGGACTACGAAGACCCTGTTTGGGGATTGTAATAGGAAGGAGGTCAGGATTACAACACCCAGATGGATTCATTCTTTCGAAGCATGACTGGCTGAGTTGTGCAGCTATTGATAATTAAACACGCAGCCAAATTGGGCTTCCGTGATATCAGATGACAATAGGGAAGAATGCTATTATAACTTGTTTGTTCGTTGTGATAAGTTGGGCGTGATAGTATGCGGCCGATGCATGATTCATGTCAACTACCATCAGATAATTCGAAGTACTAAGAGAGCTGGAGAAGCTATGGTATGTAGGAAGACTTAACAAAGTGAAGTATTTTCCGATATGATTACTTGTGCTTGGGAGTAGATTCAAACGCGACTTATCAAGAGCAATTCTAAGCTGGCTCGCTAACACTATTGCTTTGATCTCTGTGGTAGGGGGTATGCAATAATTTCTATTGTTGCTCAGAGGCTCTAATCTGACGATGCCACATGACTTCCGTCTGATACGCATACATGCTCTTTGTTTAGCGGATGGTGGATGCATTTAAAGTTCTGGATAGCATGACAAGATATTCTTATATAGAGGCTCTGTGGCTTTTCTACACTTGGAAGTTTTAATCTTGTTCACCTTGGCTCTTAGAAATGATCTTCTCACAAAATGCTCTCAGAGACGCAGCATTCATGATGTCCAAGGTAGTAATGAGGACAGAAAGCTCAGTGCGAACCCAATTGCGAACTTCTACGGCAGAAAGAGAGTCAATGCCATACACCGCCAATGACCGCTCCGTGTCCATTGGCTCCGTGAGGCGCAGCATTCGCACGAAGCAGTTGTTCAACACGTTGATTGTTGCTGCCAATTGTGCAGCATGACTAGCTGACTTTGATCGCAGTAACAGGAGGAGGGCCTGCACCTCCGAATCGCCCGAACCGCTCCCTTCTTGTGTTCTTGAATGGGCACCATTACCGTGCGTGAACAATGCTGAGAAGCGCGCATCACGGGCAAGAATGGAATCGGCAGGCTGTGGTACGATGATACCACTTATCATCTGTGATGCTGCTGCGCTGCTCAGGGGATTAGTTTCCGTCTGCTGGAGGATGGAGAGGTAGACGATCTTCCGAAGGAGTCTATCGTTGATGCCGAAGTACACCCGCGAGTCGAAGTGTTTCTCCTTGAAGCCATCGTTATTCGCAATGAACCCAGAGTCCTCGATAACACCAAGATCAACGGAGCACGCAGGAAGACCTCGCTGCCGGCGGTAAGAAGCGAAAGAATCCATAAAGACATTCGCAGCGGAATAATTAGCCTGGCCTCGCGTTCCAGCTATACCAGAAATGCTGGAAAGCATTGTGAAGAACTCGAGCCTTAGGGTGAGCTTGATCGCGACATTGTGCAGGTTCCAGGTACCCTGTATCTTGGGGGCTACGGCTTCGTTATATTCCTGGATCGTCATCGAATCGAACGGTCGATCCTGAAAATTGCTCAAAGTCAGGGGCTGCAGCTTATCCTATCTTTGGGAGGAGATTCACTTACCCGCAAGACCATCGCGCCCTGGATTATACCAGCAATCGGCACCGAGGTTTTCCGAAACGCAGCTTCCACATCTTCGGCGCACGTAATGTCAGCAGTAAGGAGGTCTATATGCGACCCGAGGGCATTGATCTGTTTGACGATGCCTCGAGACTTTTCATCGTCGTGTCCACTTCGAGATATGACGGCTAGCTGTTTTGCACCGCTCTTGGCCAAGTATACAGCGAGTGATCCGCAAAGGCCCTTCAGGCCGCCCACAATTAGATAACAAGCATCGTGCCGTAAATGCAACGTCTTAGGCGCCCGTCGGACCTATCTTATTGTTAGATTGTACAACAGGAATGATCACATACGAGGGAGGGTGTTAGCAGATTGGTACTGACCGGCACCGCAAGGCTCGAGTTTACACCATTCGAAAGGACTATCTTGCCAATATGCTTGCCAGCACGTAGGAGTCGTATGGCTGATGGGGTATCATCGAATGGGAACTGATGGATAGGACTAATAGGCTTTACATGGTCCTCGCCGATCAATTTGAATAGCTTGGCCATAAGTCTTTACGACGTTATGCGTTAGCAACGTTTTCCCACTCTAACAAATACAACACCAGCTTAAAAGAATAAACCTACCGGGAAACCAGGTCGTCTGGCGCTCTTTCATGTGACATATCCACCGACCTAAAAGAAATATTGCGATCGAAAGGCTCCATAGCCAGGCTATTTCGGTCGAGGATATCCCTCTTTCCAATTTCGATGAAAGTGCCGCCGTCTGACAAGATGCGGAATGACTCGTCAAGCATTTCGCCTGTGAGCGAGTTCAGGACAATGTCAACACCCTGGCCGTCGGTGATTGCCATGATTTGAGAAGCAAAGTCTACATTGCGGGAATTAAATATTCGATCGTCACCAATCCCAAATGCTTCCTGGAGATACTGTCTTTTTTGAGGTGTTCCCACTGTAACGAATATCTGAAATGAAAATCTTGTTAGCTGTCTTCTCACATCGGCACACAACCCTATGCTTACATCTGCTCTAGCGTATTGAGCCAGCTGGATTGCAGCGATACCAACACCTCCGGCAGCCGAGTGTATGAGCACCTTTTTGCCTGGTCCGATGCTCGCTAGGTCAAACAACGAGTAAATACTAGTCAGATAAACGGCGCAAAGCGTTGCTGCTTCCTCAAAACTCATCTGATCGGGAATATTGTGAACTCTCCTAAAAGGAGCTATTACCCTATTAGCGAAGCAACCTTGACTGAACACCACTACCCGTTGCCCAACTCTTATGCCTTCCACACCGGGCGACACCTTAGTTACTATACCAGCTGCTTCGCCGCCTAGCATGCGTTCGTCGCCAGGTACAATACCCATTGTCACTACTACGTCCTTGTAGTTCAGGCCGGCCGCATATACTTCGACCTCGACGCAGCCGTCTTCTAGTGGTATGGGCTCGGGTGTGATCTCTGACCAATGGACGGAATCGACATTTCCGAGACGCTCAGCCCCTAGCCGAACTATGGTTTGAGTTCTATGAAGATCGACTACTTCGGTCGTACGGTCGGCTATCTCATCGCTCTGAAGAGCCGTAAGGACCTTATCGGGCAGGATTCTAGCAATATGCAAGACCCCGTTGCGCTCAGCAAACTCGGTATCTAAACTTTGATCTTCTCGCGCTTTGAAATCGCTTAGAGTCCTTAGACAAGACGAGATTGATTTTGGAGCTGTGGTCAACTGTTCAACGTCAAGTGTAACGAGGCACAGTTGTTCCTCGGCACGTATGGTACGGAACAGACCTTGTATAGCAGCCTTAGAAGGGTCTGTTACATCAAGAATCGCTCCTGTAGTGACCCAGAGAACTCTGCACTGTTTTTGTACCAGTTTTTTCAACACTTCCCACACTTTATCGTCGGGATGTTGCATCACCGATCTGAATAATTCATCAGTGATGAGCACTACCGCCGATGTGGTGACCTCATCCTGAACATTGGAGCATTCTTGAATATCCCACCCTTGAGTTCTCAGCGACTCCAACAAAGTTTCCTCTGCTGCGGTTTCGTGATGAGTAAAAGTCGATCGGTCTATAAGAGCAATGTGGGCAATAGGCGAGTCTCTCGTATCAATATTGGTCAACTCCAACTCTGGTTGACAGACCAGGATGTCTTCACTAACGTCATGAGTCTTCCTAGGTAGCTCAAGACTCATCTGAGACCCAACTGAGACAAGAACGCCACCGGGCCGAATTGACTTTCGTGCTTTCTTAATACAAGTATTAAGGAGGTCACCGCTAGCAGGCGCAATATTAGGTACCCTCACAATAACCAAGTCAAATGATTGGGGCGCGCCGATAGCTTCCGAATTTGTGAGATCTAGCAAGCTCAAATCGGCGTCTTGAGTTCTGGGTGAGATTAGTTCTCGTGCCCTCACCAAGGCGGTCGGATCGCTTAAGGCAAAATAATATCCGGAGCACGCAGCTCTGATGGGATTGACCTCGCCCTGAATCCATAAGGAGGAGTAATCGTTCGGACCAAGAGTTAGCTCCAACACCTTCAACTTCGGGTTCTTGTGAGCAACCAAATCAAGGAGCCCTTGTAACCTGGTTGTTTTATAAGTCTGCTCCAGGTATGCACGTAACTTCGGTTCTGGCCCAGATAGCAGCAATGATATGTCCGCAGCCCATTTCACGTACGTGAAACTATGTCCTAGACCCTGTTCTTCTCTGGCCTCTATCGCGCCTGTTGTTAAACCTTTCATCTCAAAAAGAAGAGCGCCTGTGGCTGGATTGTACAACGAGCAGTTGGTCCCGTAATTCCGTGGATTTTCTCTATCCCCTATGCCCAGGAAAGAGGCAGAAGCTAATACAATCCCTTCACATGGGAGCTCTTGTTGGGCTCCGATGACGAGGCTTCCGAGGATAGCGGGGACGAGAACCACCCCAGCGGCTGGTATATCACCTTTCCAGACGGCGGGTGCACCAGTATGAAAGCAAACGTCAATCACAGTCGGATGTAAAGGATAGAGTGATTGACCGTACGTCGATGGGGGCGGTGTCAAGTCAATAGTTGATCTGCTCTGACGCTTGCCCATGGTAGTCTCGACCATCAGGTGCTTCCGAAACGCTGGTCCGAAATTGTACCCAGAGTCGCCCATAGCCTTATACCAGGCACTAGCCGGCGATGCAAGTTCCAGAGGCCGTTTGGCGTCTCTTGGAACGGCCGCATCTTGATAATCTGTTTCAATGCAGATAAGACCTGTGCTATGCTCGGCGTGAACGGTATCTTTGAGCGAACAAACCCTAAACTCATACCACGACCGCACCGCTCCTTGGCCACCCCTTGATGGTGACAGCGCGAGGGTGTATCTTGTTTCCGAATCTTCCTCGATGACTAGTGCGCGTAAGAATTTAACATCTCTCAGCCTGTACCTATACTTGGGCGGCATTTCTTCTTTCCATGTTGTCATCAAGGTGGCCTGGTACACTGCCTCGATGGCCATTGCAATATATCCAGCTGCTGGAAAGACGATCTGCGAACCGATCTTATGGTCTTTGAGCCAAGGCAGGTCCGTTAATTTCAGGGTCTTCTTGAAAATTGGACACTGCCAGCTCGTTCCATTCATCTTAGAGCCAAGGAGATCGTGATTAACAAACGGTTTAAACCTCCAGTCCCTACTAGCTTGGGATTCATGCCAGTACTTTGTTGAGTGGTTCCAAGAGTAGTTCGGCAAATCTACAATCACGGAGTTATTCTTATACCGATTCACCCTTGCGAGGTTAACAGAAGCGCTAGCTAGGAACAATTGGCCTGCTGCTCTATATAGGGGTAGAATAGAGCCAGTTCCACGCTTCAAGACTGGGAAGTAAGGTGCACTACCTGCCGCCCCTGAGAGCGTCTTCTTGATTTGTGCAATTGGCCCCGAAAGTGCGCCGCTTGGTCCAATCTCCAGCAGAAGATCAGCACCCTGCTGGTGCTGCAAGAGTTTCATTACTGCTTGTGTGAATCTGACTGGAGACGCCATATTTCGTCGCCAGTAATTGGTATCAAGCGAGCTGGTAACCAAGTCTCCTGTAACGGTACTGAACATGATAGTTTTCTTGCTAGGAGGCCTCTTCGAGGTTAGGTGGTTGTCATGTAGCATCTTCTCATACGCTGATCCGACCTCCGCCATGTAACTTGAATGGTAAGCCAGGTCGACCTGCAGCAACCTCGCAAAATGTCCATCCGCTTGTAGACTCTTCTGCAACGACTCGAGCGATAAAACCCTTCCCGATATGGTCAAGCTGTTGGGACTGTTGTAGCACGCAATTTCGAGGTTGGGATATGGGTCTAGGTATTCTTGGATCTTTTCTGGTCCTATCCCAACAGCTAGCATTCCAAGGGGCTCAGGCGTAGATGTTAGTTTTCCGGCCTGTCCACGATAATACGCAATCGTTATAGCCTCTCCCGTTGTGATCAATCCTGCGGCGACTGCTGCGGCAATCTCCCCCGAAGAGTGGCCTACGACACAAACCGGCTTGATACTCCATTCCTCTAAAATAACAAGGAGGGCAAGCTGAAGAGCTGTGACAAGTGGTTGCGAAAACTCGGGCTGCCGGAGATGTTCGGGGGCTCGGCTCTGTGTCAACTCGTCTAACAACGTCCAATTCGGTGGATCCGGCAAGCTCTGCAATACTTCATCTAAGCTGCGAATAAAGTCTTTTGCCTGGGTGAAAGTATTGATGAGGTCAAGGCCCATCTGACTCCATTGAGCGCCTTGACCTGTAAACACGAATCCTATCCTAGGTTGAGACGAGGCCATCTTACCAAACACTAGAGACGAATTTTGGAGCTCTATGTTATCGCTACTAGAGGCCTGTGTGATTGTAAATGCTCGATAATAATGCTGGCTCCGCCGCTCTGATAACGTGAAAGCCAAATCGGCCACGTTTACTGAAACACTTGGATTGATAAGGTGTGCTTGTAAGGAAGCTATTCCTCTCTTGAGTGACTGCTCGTCATTTGCCGAAAACGTTAGGAGAGTTGGTAAGGACTCATGGTTATTATCGCTAGTATCATCGTTAAAGAAGTCGGCGGTAATCTTCTTGTAAGAAGAGAGGTGACGAGAGTTACGATAATTCTCAACAACAGCATGAGCGTTGGCGCCGCCAAAACCAAACGAGTTCACGCTCGCGCGCCGCAGGCCACGGGATGCGGCGCCATCCCTTGGCCATTTAATAGGTAGTCTGGTGGCGCGGATCTTGGAACCCTTCCAATCGATCTTCGGGTTCGGATCAATGAAGGTCGGGTTACCTACTATCAAGCCACTCTCTACCGAGAGCGCCGCCTTTATCAGGCCGGAGAGACCTGCTGCTGCTTCTGAATGTCCGATATTACTTTTGATAGAGCCAATTATTAGTTCCTGTTCTCGTGTTGCTGCGAAAACGCTTGCAGCCCCTTCTACTTCGACTGGATCTCCAGCCAAAGTGCCTGTCCCGTGGCATTCTAGGAAGGCCGTGTCGTTAAATTCGGAGATGCCTGCGTTTTTATATGCGGCCCGAATGGCGGCTGCCTGTGCCTGTGGGCTGGGGCTAGCTATCCCAGGTGTACGACCAGCGCTATTCGCGGCCGAACCGCGAATGACAGCTCGTATAGGGTCGTTGTCCCTAACGGCATCATCAAGTCTTTTAAGATAGACACAATTAATGCCCTCGGCTTTCACGTAGCCATCTGCCTTGGCATCAAAGCTATGGCATTTACCAGATGCTGATTGCGTCATCCGCATCATTCCAGTCTCCTCGTTATGCTCAGGGCTGAGCCAGATATTGGCACCCGCCACTAGCATAGAGTCCGCTTGAAAGCTGTCGAGATACCTGCAGGCAACATCGACCGCTACTAGACTGGCTGAGCATGCTGTATCGATTGTCATACTTGGACCGTGGATGTTTAAGAAATGGCTGATCCTGTTGCTGAGAATTGAAGATGCTACACCTATTGTGGCCGAGTCTGGGCGGTCCTCTGGATCTCGATTTTGGATCGCGGCATAGTCTGTATTTCTCGATCAATATTCATCGCCACTAGTAGGAGGATGGGGTTCTTACCAACGATGTTCGTTCCGACAATACAACCGACGCTCTTCCCACTTACCCTTTCAAGAGGTATTCCGGCATTTTCAAGTGTTTCGTATACTACTTCAAGCAATTGCCTCTGCTGAGGGTCCATCGCAATGGCATCAAGACGGCTGATATTGAAGAATTGTGCGTCGAATACTGCGGGGTCGACGTCTTCCATGAACATGCCGCCGGGGCTTTTCATAGTACGCGGACGCCTATGTTTATCATGATGCCCAGCTAAGTTGAACCTCGTTGCTGGCGGTTCGTTTTTCGCGACGCCGCCTTGCCTTAGGAAATTCCATAGCTCCGTGGGCGAGTTGTTGTGACCTGGGAGACGGCAGCCCATCCCAACTATCGCGACTGGCACTTGTGTTCGCCCAGCATTTTGACTTGTGATGCCGCTGCTGTTTCTGGCGTTCGACATCCCGTCATCACTTGAGCAAGAGCTCGTAATGCTTGTACCTGACGAGGCGGTCATCGTGTGTAGGGGGCACTAGTAACGGCGTAGCATGTATGAAGGTAACATTTGAAGCGAATGGCAGTACCATTAGCCGTACTTTTGGTCAACGAATGCTATGTATGATTATAGATGCTTGGGACTCTATTTTGACTTTCATTTTACCACTAAGCCCCAGCTGACATCAGCAGCCCTTTCGGGGCTTGTAGATTGGGGTGTATCCTCATACACTAAGTTCGAAACGAAGTGTCGCGCCCCACCCAAAATTTACATACAACACACACATGCTTTTAGAATACACAGATTTACGCGTTTTTATTCAAATAATACAATATTTTTAACCACGTACGTATTATAATATTTTTAAAATGTT
>MU383965.1:0-127336 GCA_022495065.1 Xylaria telfairii | reverse complement strand
GGTGACCAGTGGTCAGGTGACTGGCAGTCACGTGATGTGGGTCGTACGTACGGATGGATGACTAATGTGGGGTCTGCACCAGTCCCACTAAGCACGTAACCGTAACTATAATAATAAAATATTTATAATAGTTTAATATATTAATTTAATTAAAAAAAAATTTATTTAATATATATAAATAAAAATATAATAATAAAAAATATTTTAAAAAATTATAATAAAAAAAATAATATAAAAAAAATTAAAAATATAATTAATTAATTAATTAAAACTTTATAAATATTTTTAAATAATATATATAAAAATATATATATATTTTTTTATAATATAATATTTAATTATAATAATTATTATTTATATTTATAAAAATAAAATAATAATATTAATTATAAAAAACTAGTTTTTTTTAAACTATAATAAACTTAGCTTTAATTATATAAATAAACATTTAATAGTAGTAAAAACAAACAGTAATAAAAAAAAAATCGTTGTTTTTTTTTTTGTTTTTTTTTTTTTTTTTACTAGCTTTATTTTTTATAACACTCTGCGTTTTTTATAATAATAAAAGAACGTAAAAAGCACTACCGGAAAAAAAAAGCGCGGTAAAAAAAAACGCGCTAGCGAGCACGCGATAAGCGGCCGAGGTAAAACGAACAAAGGTAGCGGGCGAGGCCAGGGGGTCGGGCAATAATAACAGCGAGCAACAGGCGCGGCAAGGGCCTTCCGGGCTATTTTAAAATATAACGTTAATAAAATATAAACGTAAAAAAAAACGCGCTTTTAAATAAAATAAAAAAAAATAGTTATAAAAAACCTAGGCCGGTTAAATAAATATAAATTTATAAATTAAAAATATTAATTAAATAAATATTTAAAATTTTAAATAATTATTATATAAATATATATAAAAAAAATTATAATAATTTATAAATTTAATTATAATTATAAATAAAAAATATAAATTAATAAAAAGTTTTTAATAAATATAATAAACGTAGTAATAAATATTTATTAAATAAAAAATATAAAAAATTAAAAAAAAAAAAAAAAACTTTAAAAAAAAAACTTATTTATATATATATTAATATTATTATAATTATTAATATTTATAAATATATATTATTTAAAATAATTAATTAAATAAAATATTTATAATATATAAATAATATATAATTAATTTATATTTAATAAATATAATAATTATAATAATTAAATATATTAATTTATATTTTTAAATAAATATATTAAATATAATAATATATAAATTATTTTTTTTATATATTATATTTAATTAATAAAAAAAAATAATATATTTTAAATTTTATAATATTAATATTAAAATTAAAAATTAAATAATTAAATATAATTATATTAATTATTTTTAAATAATTAAAAAATATATAATAAAATAATTTATATAAATAATAATATATTTAATTAATTAATATATTTATAAAAATAATAATAAATTATTTTAATTAAAAAATAATAATATTATTTATATAATTAAAAAAATTATATTTATATATGTTTTATAAATAAATTAACAAAGGTTATTTAAATAAAAAAAGTTTTTTTTATATATATAAATAGTTTTTTTTTTAAATATATATATTTTTAAATAAAACAAAAAAGCGCTTTTAAAAACGCTAGTTTAATTTTATTATATATATTACTTTGTTAAAATAATAATATTATAAAAATAAAAAAAAATAAATTAATATTATATATAATATATTAATAATAAAAAATTAAATTAAATAAAGTTTAATTTAATAAAATAAAAATAAATTTTAATTAATAATAATTAATTATAAGTTTTATTAATTAAATAATATATTATAATATTTATATATGTTTTAAATTTTTATTTTAAACTAATTATAACTAGTTATAAATAATTAAAAATAATAATAATTTATATAATTAAATAAATATCTTTTTATATAACTAAATAATATAAGTATATTTTATAATTAATTAAAGATAATTAAATAATATAATAAAAAGTCGAAAATTATAAAACTACTATAAAAGCTTTAATTAATTATTTATAATTATAATAGTACTATAAAAATAAAAAAAAGTAGATTAAAGACCACCTCTTTTAATTAATAAAAGGGGGGGCAATATATAAGGATGCTGTAAACAAGAGAAAAACTTTATTGGTCTCCACTTTTGCAAATAGGTTTAAGGATTAAGATGAAGCGTTCATATTTAACCATGATTTAAAATCTTGCTATTTATATATGCAATGATACATTGCATTAAACCCAGTACCAATGAACATCTATCTTTTAAATACGGCATCTGATGCCGGGCTGTAACTGGGTACTAGGTGTTGCCTAGTAACCAACAGAGGCCTACAGGTAGACACCAGAGTCAGGAGGACACAAGAGTCTCGTATAACCATGGAATAATAAATACTGGAAGCACACACACACCCGCCCCTCTACGTAGTTACCAAGATGCCTAATCAGGTACGGAGATACAAGTGCTGAGTTCGCGCCGAAGATAATATTTGCCCACATAATATTTTCCCTCCCTCCTCCCTCGCTTAACATCTCCATCCATTTTCACACTTGTTTCCGCGCACGCTGGAAAACACAACATCACATTCCGCACCACGCGCCTATCAATTATTTTATAATTGATACTTCAAGAGATCATTCAGAACTCCTAGTCTATCATCCTAGAGATGGATAGTAGCAACAACGGCGGTAGCCAGAATGGCAACCGCGCCAGTAGCCAAAGTGGCAATTCTCGGAAGCGTCACTGCAGTCCCACGGACACTGGCGACAACCATAGTGAACGCTCTTTGACCAGACGCCAGGGGTCCAATCAAGGAGACATGGCTCAACTCAGTATGATTGGCCAGGTTCAGAACATGAGAGCTACAGTCACCGTGGGTGCTGCAAGAAACATGAGACAGTTCGCCGCCCAAGTTCCTGTCTCTGTCAACACGAACGAACAGATGATATATCGAGCGAGAAATGCCCCCCATGGCACCCAGTGGATTGCTGGCGAGTTCCGGCCTAGCATGATAGGTACCTTCCGTCGCGGTCAGAGAACTCCCCGAAATAGTTTTATGACTATATTGGATCGGTCAGAATACCCGTTGCCACAAGCAAATGCTCAAGTCCTTCCGTGGGGAGAACCTCCCATCTCAAGAGAGCAAACTAGAAACAGTGTGCCACCCACGGGTCAAGTTGCCCCCTGCGCCATCTGCGGTACCAGCAACCATGAGACCAAAAGATGCATTATGCTAAACGGGCCCTATCTGCTCAACGAGCGTCGACAGGGTTTCAAGAGATGGTGCCCAAAGCATCTAAACGCATCTCATACCATGGATGAGTGCAGACAGAGATGGAACTGGCTACGTGACTTAAAGGAGGTCACGGAATTGCTGGTCCTAGGTTGCGCCGGCGGCCCCGCGTTCGCAACAAATTTGTTGGATTGGCGTTTCCTCGTGAACGAATTGAAGGAAGATACTAGTTACGACTTCCGTGTGCTGCCTTGGACACCAGAGTTTGCCTGTCAAATGGCGCAGAAGCATCCCAACATGCACCAACTGGTGTTGGGTATCAATATAGATCCGGCCACTATCTCTGCAGAGGCCGCCATCGAACTCGGTGCCCAGTGGCAGACAGAGAATGGAAATGAACCCCAGTTCAGCACCTTCGCTGAGCTCCAAGAACACGCCGAGCAGGAATATCAGAAGTTCCAACAACAGGCTCAGAGAGACCGCGAGCTCAAGGCAAAGAAGAAGGCAGAGGACGAGCAGGCCATCAAAGCGTACAGACAAATCTGCCGTCAGAAGCGGTCTCTCAAGAATCAGAAGCAGTCTCTCGACAATCAGATTGAGTCTCTCGAGAATCAGAAGCGGTCTCTCGACAAACAATTGCGGCCTCTCACAGCTCAGATACAGGATATCGGGAACCAGGAGAAGGCATTTTTACAACAATATGCCAGCAACCCCGAGGTTCTGGAAAGGTGCAATCAGATTGAGAAGATGCCTGGTGGTGATGTCAATGAGGAAGATACTAAGAACTATTAATCAAATTCAAGGCCTAAAGAGTGGTAATTCAGTTCACTGAAAAGCAATGAGGAGGGAACTTTGTTAGATTACACTTTGTTTGCCCATAAATACTGCTGGTTTATGGGTATGTCCACCATTAGAACCCTCGATGGGATGAGATCAATGTCAATACCACTTCTGAGATAAAGAACACAACCGTGTATATCACATGTATATAGCTAGGACAAGCCTACGAAGGTGTTTTAAAGCCTTGCGCAACAACGATGATATAAGCCGCGACCTATCTAGACATATATGTGTGATGAAGCTAAGCCATAGAAGAGAGGGTGGAATCCGCAGAGGAACTCGGAGGAGCCACGTTAGTAGGCCCCCACTTGTAGATGCGGTCACATGATATCAAGAAGAAAGGCCAGCCATTAAAGTCGCATCTTCGGTAACTCGGAAGAATGTTGTAGTGCGAGATGTTTACTACAGGGGCTAATGTCGCAAGGGGTCTATAATGCCCATCACTCTAGTATGACGTTTTTAACCAAAGCCCTAGGTTAGATTTCCTTCTTTTTCTTAGTTTCTGCACTACTGCAGCTATCCGCTGAGTGGCGGCGGTAGTGGGTGAGACATTTCGAGATCGTTTTTAGCCACCACTCCACCTACGAAAGCATCTACATTAAGATAGCATAACGCCCATGTGGGCTCACTATGGTCATATAGATATAATTCTTTGCTCACAAAAAGGAGTGTTTTAACATTAAGCGACTAAACTAATCGGGCCACAAGGCCGTATACCTACGCTACCTGCCTCATACGGGATTCGATGGAGTACCGGTACCCTAGCACCCAGGGATAATGGCCCTGGTACATGAAAATGTGATATAAATGAGGTGGTTCCCGTGGATCTTCCCGCCGAATCCCTTGCTAGTATAGAAGTCAAAATTCTTGACTTCGTAGACTCAAGCAAACGGTCCACGACATCCCGGTCTCTTTGAAGTGTCTTAAGCTTTAAGGTGTTCCCATTGTAAATTTGATCTTTCTTGAGTCGCCCAAGGTTAGCCCATAGATAGAATCATAGAGTGTACTAGCAGAACTCAGCGGACTGTACATCCCTCACTAACCCATCGCCCATCTGTAAGCGAACGGGCTGGAGCGTGTTGTCGCGTCATTGGATAGTGCTGACGCCTATCGGTGAGACAGCGTATGATCGGAATGCTCCCTCACCGGTACAATGCATACTTGGCACTTCTTTACGGATGAACGACCTTCCCATTACCTGCCAACCCGGAGGTGCGCTTGAAACCGGAACACACCGATATCTATAATAGGCTCTGTATCGCTACAGTTGCTCCACATACTGTATCAATGTAATACCTAAGGTAAAATGAAGATAGAAATAAAAATAAAAATTAAAAGTTTCGAAATAATAATGATAATAGCAAAGCTACTTTAGGTAGCTGTGGGCGAATTAAGATTGCCAACAACGATAATAATGATACTGTAACTTGTATCAAGATTGCCTATTTAGGATCATGTCTAGGTTGGGATAAATGAGCGCTAGTTTTAATGCCCAAGGTGGAATGCACTGTAATGAATCGGGCTCGGGATGATGTAGGACGAGTTGCGGGCTGCCATATATAGGCATAGCGGGAATACCACATCGAGCTGGGTCATGGCTGGTAACGGCGTCCCCTGGCCATGACATCAAGCCCATACGGCCATGCCATCAACATGCGACCATCAACATGCGGCAGAAGTCGGCAAGGTTCGGGTGCCAAGGGACTATGCGGCAATCATTAATGTAGCATCACAGAGAAAATTCTTCCAGCGGGTCCCGACATCATGAACAGCACAACAATACGCGTTCTCCTTGCCCGCAGCACCGCTCGGAACCACTTATGCCTGCGAAACAGCCAAGATCGGCCGAAGTGCCGCGCGCTCTGCCAAACTGTCAAACGCCAGCGCCAAGGTTAGGCTAGTCTAGTTACCAGGTCTAGTTACCTATTGCCTAAGCACATGCAGGCCCTGGAAATCCGATATCGATAACCATCTGTCCTGTTCGAGCCTGACTAAGCCGCTTTGCTAGTTCATCGGCCCCACTGGCGTGCCTCCGGGTGGACCCAGAATGCCGGCAGTGCACAGGTTCAAATCATTCATGCCGGGGCCAAACATTTCTAGTCCCACTCCATCAATGCTCCTGGGACGACAATCTTAAACTACACGTTGCGGCTCATGGTGATCCTCGCATGCCAAGATGATAACGAATCGTCTTGAGGCTGTTGTTGTTTTCCATTCCCTCTCCCTTGGCGTCTTAGCGTCTTGGCTGTTTCTTTCGACGACCTCCAAAATCATCGAGAACCCGGGAGCGGGCCGAAGAGGTACTCGATTGTGAGCCAATTTGCGAATGACGTCTCACGTAACCTTGCTAATAGTGACTTCCAGGCTGGAAGGGGGACCCGGCGTGGACCCGGCGTTGAAACATGTTGTGCCTGAGCCGCCGCGATATATACAGTTCGCGGGGACCAGGTTTTACGATAGCTGGTCTCTACACGACAATCGCAGGAGGCTGTGATACGGAACTTACTTACTTCCAGACAACAACCTATCTCTTCTCTTGGCGCGGCTTCGGTCGACCTAACTCACATTAGTATATGGCGATGGCGATTTGTAACCTCAATATCGCGTTCCCCTTGCCAAGAACGCCGCCCTGTACCTTGGGCACAAAACATTTTCTTATCCTAGCTTTCCACCTTTGTGGCTCGTTCTTAGACTCAAAAAATTGCGGTACTCGAATGGGGCCAATGTTAAGTTGACAAGCTATATCAGTGTATATGCACGAGAAGATCATAATGGGAGCGTGCAAAGGGGCTAGCGGGCTGTTCTGTTGGGGTTGTAAGATCTTGCGAATAACCTAAGGACTACCATTGCGCATACATTGCATATGAGCACACGTGGTATCAAGAGAGCGATTCGTGTTCAACATTAAATTATGCAAGTCGTCCTTGGCTACTTGTTACCGAGTGCTGCAACACAGTAACTGTCACAAAGCATCATACGGTTCATGCCGATTCTCCGTCGAGTTTAAGGTTCAAGCAAACATTCCCAACATATTTATCAGACGAATAATTTTCCTTCGAGGCCTAACTTGTGGGGAGGCACGTAATCGCACAATCTAGTTCTTTCGTACGCTCCCTAGGCCTTATTTACCCGAGGCATCATCAATAATTATAGAGAGACAACAACCACATACAAGACGTTCATCCAAGTCTACAGGCACCATAGCAGACACAATGGCCAACCCATTGATTGCTTCCAGCAAGCCACCCGACAGCCTGCTTTTCCCCAGAGAAAATGACTCGACAGTCAATAAGAAACCCAACAGCCTCCTCGAAAACGCTCCCACGGCTGTGAACTCGAGAAGTCAGAGCTTTACCGCCGATATAGAAAGTAAGGGTCCTCATGATCATATCGACATCTATGACCCGAATAGACCAAAACTGGGCTTCCGTGAACGAATACACCATTTCACGTGGGCATGGTTTACCTGGCCGATGAGTACAGGCGGATTAGCAATTTGTAAGTGGTCTTTTTCTTGCTTATAATCATTCTCTAATGTATAAATGTGACTTTGTGGTGTATATCATGGTAACATTGTCGACCAAACGAGCCATAAATTCAAATCTAACAGTGCTTCATCCAGTGATATACGCTCAACCCTATCAATTCCCTGGCCTACGACAAATTGGCTTCGCTGTATACGTTACGAACCTCGTCATATTCACAGTTCTCGTCGCGTGTATGATCACCAGGTTTTGCTTACATCGTGGCGATTTGCGCAAATCCGTTACGCATGCTCGTGAAGGACTCTTTCTTCCTACGTTCTTCTTAGCCCTTGCTACTATTATTACTGGCACAGAGCGTTATGTCATGCCAGAAGATGATGTTCCTCTTCGTTGGCTAATCTTAGGCGCATTCTGGGTATACCTGCTCGTCACTCTCGTTCTAGCTGTTGGACAGTATAGTCACTTATTCGCGAAACACAAATTTACGCTGCAAACGATGATGCCGTCATGGCTGCTCCCTATATTTCCGATTATGCTAAGCGGGACAATCGCTTCAGTGATCGCTGAGTCTCAGCCAGATATTGCCGCCATCCCAATTATCATCGGTGGTTTGACTGCTCAGGGGTTGGGCATGTCAGTAGCAGTTATGATGTATGCTCATATGATAGGGAGGCTGATGCAAGCGGGTGAGTCTGAAAAAAGGCCATTAGTCACTGTTTGATCGTTGTACTAATATTTCTTAGATCTTCCGAACCGAGAACACCGACCCGGCCTCTTCATGAACGTTGGGCCTCCAGCATTCACGGCCCTCGCATTCATTGGCATGGCGAATGGCTTACCCAACTCTTTCGATCGCGAACACGACGGTGTCCTCGACGCCAATATAATCCGAACATTTGCTCTTATTGCCGCAATTTTCCTTTGGAGCCTATCATTATGGTGGTTCTTCATCGCTGCCGTCGCCGTGATAAGCTCACGACCCAAATATTTCGTAAGTACTACTCAGTGCCATTTATTCTTATTTTGGTAATTCACAAGTCTCTCATTTCGGATTAAGATCGCGTCTAGACCGTTCTAACCCCATTGCGTATCACTCGAAATGACGATAACTGACTCCGCGGCAGCATCTCGGATGGTGGGCCATGGTATTTCCAAATACTGGCTTCATTCTAGCAACTATCTCAATTGCCAAAGAGTTTGGGAATTCACATGTCTTGAGGTTTGCCTCTGCGCTCTCGATACTTCTTGTGTTCATGTATTTATTCGTGTTCGTTTCGCACATTAGGGCTGTATTCAGGCAAGATATCATGTACCCAGGACGTGATGAAGATGTGGACGATCATTAAGTTTGAGCCTTTTCTTTTTTGAGCGCTGGTCGCAGAGTCAGTTCAGTTCTCTCCAACCCGAATTTCCATTGTTTCCCCCGTTTTTGTTTGCACTTTGGTTGTCGAGTTTTTGTTTAGTACCCCGTGCGCGTGGTATCACGTATTTTATTCGACACGACTGGCAACTGGGTCAGTTAGTGATAAGATTACCAATGGTAATGCCGTTAGATCATATATATATATATATAGAGAGAGAGAGAGAGAGAGATTTGATTTTGGATTGACACTACAGGAGGATCGCAGGTATTATCCGAGCCTCTAGACTTTAACGCATACACGTAGACTTACGTTCACATATACGATATACAAGAGGGCATAAGACATTAGACATTGATAAACCCCGTATTAATTTATAACTTATACACAACAACATCAACTGCTGGACATCTTGCACCTTGGCACTAAAAGCAGCTTGACAGACAATTATATTCAGCCAATTTCCGATTATCTCGCATCTACTTACACAAGACTATATCAGGGTATATAAACGCAACCTGGAGGATTTAACTTACGGAAATAGCGGTAGCCGAAAACGACCTCGAAATGTCTCACCTGCGGCTACATCTCAACGGATGGCTGCAGCTATATGCAGCAACTTATTAAGTAGATACAGAAGCTCACGAACTACATAAAAAAAGGAAATTCGAAAGCCTTGATTAAGATGTTATACTTAATCGATATGCATATCAAGGCGGGTAAATATCCCCATTTCGTATCCAATGCAACCGTTCAAATTTTTGAAATACACTGTCTATCTCGGTATTTGAAATCAAAACTATCTCGATATGTCTCATTATTCTGGCTTACTTACAAACTTGAAACGCCTACCGCCAACCCGCACCGACACGTTAAGGCTCTTGGCATACTCTACCTCCCGTAAGAAACCTAGCAGTCTTCGAGTGATATTATTATGATAAATATATCTATTGTGGGACGCGCAGCAGACCCCTGAGTTCTTGGAGTACGAATATCTATAAAGAGGCTATGATACTCAGGTCCGGATTAGTATACCCTAGACGTATGCCCTGAAAGCCACTATTATGCTCATTAATCATAACATATGTCAAGCATCAGTAAGCGCATGGAGTCGTCCCAATGTTTCGCATCGACGCGGGCCAGCGGCTGTTTTTGTTTGGCAACGCTGTGGATTATCCAAACAGACGGGATTGATTCGGCCGGCCGACAAACGTGCGTGAGTTTCATCTCATACTCACCCGGCGCTCGACTCGTCCGTCTCCTGCTTGCAGGCATGTTAGATCATTGAGTCTATTACTATTCATTTACTTGTGTACTTAGATCTCTTCCGTCGAAGATCGATCGGCAGTGCAAGTGCTATGGATATTCCCAAGGTCCGTGCTAATATTGAAATACCTCTTAATATTATTGAAGCAGGGGTAAAAGAGGTAACACTAGGCTCCCTAGCATATGATGCGAATGAATCAACCCATAGACGACCAACCGCGCATATTCTCACACCTGCAGGGAAGTACAAGGGTATAGACTGTGCGAAAAGGGCTACGGGATATCTGGACTGCCTAGGGACTAAGCCTTGTACCTCGCCCATAAAAGGCTCAAAAAGCGCCATTGTCATGAGCAACTTAGTCGTAAATTATCCTCATTCCCCAGTGCCGCCGTGTACAAAATCTAACCTGTTCACTATTGGGGGCTACTAAGTGTTGGCTATTAGTGCCTGTTCAAAATCCTATATTAAAATAAGTATCATAAAGCTTTTTTAAGTTTATCTAGAGATCGCCTTCTTCTTTTAACGGCTTAGCTTTTATATATATATAATTAAGCTGGGATATAGTTCCGATCAATCTTAAATATACTATATAAATAACTTAACAGAAGGCTAAAGAACTGCAACTATGTAGAAATGATGGCATGCATATTCTATAGGTAAATAAGCCGTCGAGCTCTAGAGCGTAAAGTCTAGGTAATATTGAGCGTTTAAGAAGATTAGGTGATCAAGACCTAGAATTTATATGTTGCATGGGAAAACGGATGGATATAATGCAAATGTAAACTGGTCTGAGCTACCTTGTCCTATAATAATCGACAAGAGTAATATGAAGGAAGCAAACAAACTCTTGTTCCTGGGGGACAAATTGGTCCCTATTTCTCTAGAAGTTTCTAAGGCACAGCTAAAACAAACGTCAACAAACCCCTTTCACAAAACAGTGTCCTACCATTTAACAGATAATCCTGCATCTGAGCAAGGAAGCACTGCCAGTTTAGTGTCTTATGAAATAATAGGTGTAGGATCTCCTCTTCTAACCGGAATAAGAGTGAAACAGGTCAGTTGCCTAGAGGCTCCGGACCTACTCAGAGAAGCAATCAAAAAAGCCCATTCCGCGGTGATCACTATGGCCCTCGTCCAGGGCCTGCGACATTCAGGCGCAGAAACAAATTGCGGCAAGCAAGACTATAGGCGACATAGATCGCCTGTAAACTCGCAACAGGAAATATTAATAAAAGATGAGGCCTCTAGTGAGCAACCCAGTGCTAGACAGCCTCAAGCTCGAAGGTAGCATAGTCCTTATAATCCACTGGGTCTACAGGAAGACTCATTCGAGGCCTATTTGTAGCGACAAGATCGGACAAAATCTGGCTAGCACGCTATATAAAGTAAGAAAAATCCCATTGTTAAGGTAGATATCAATCCCAACGAAAGTTGAAAATAGAAACCACCCAATCACAGCTTGCACATCCCGGTCTTAATTATCAGCAAATGCTCACTTGATACTAAGCTCGAGTGAGACACGAACCTATTTATAAGTGTAAACAATAAATTGATAAAGAAGTGTAAAGGTATTCGTGGGTATTATCTTGCTGTATATACACGTAGGGTACATAGGTAGTTATTGTGGTGGTTACTAAAGTGGTCAATAGGCTGTGTTTTGCTTGTCACATAGCAACGGCTATGTACCTAAGGCAGCTACCTTTTACCTGTTTACCTGTTTGAACAGGTACTTAAGTACCTAGGTAGTAGTTCAGGTTCTTAGGTAGTCCCAAATTAAATGATTCTGTGCAATTGCCAATTGGTAACCTTTTTTAAAATTCTGGCGCAACCACCACCGACCCAACCGCTCACCATTCACCATCAACATCGCCATCGCCATCGCCATCGTCATCGGCAAGTAATTTAATTGATTGCATCATCTTACATGTCTTCCTTTTCTCCAGTTGTATCCCAAGTCATCACTGTGTATCGCTGCTAACTCAGAATTTCATTGCTGCAGACAAGCGATCAGTTGACCTTTCCTCTTTTTTTTCAGCCGATTTTTTAGTAAAAAAATCACCAACAATGTCGACCAACAAGGCGAACGCACAAGAGGACGACTCTAATGTGTTTGGCTCTAATGTGTTTAACCCTAAAACGATCACTTACCGCAGAGAAGTGGTCCTTAGTTCCCTGTCGAGTCTGACCGGCTTAGAAAAGGATAAGATCGAGAATGTCATTCTCGGATATTATCCTAGGGCATGCATGTGTTTCTTGGAAGATGGGAACAAAAGAGTCTCTGAGAACACCATTGCATGCACTGCTGAGAGAATTGCGTGGCGTACTCTGCTAATAGAACATGGCGTATCTGTTGAGGATCACCCGTGGGTCTTTGAGCTACCCACGCGAATCTTCGACACCACTCTAAAGGGTGAAAAAGCCTCCGAAGTATTCAAGATGTTCTACGCAGAGAAGTGCATGGAATCTCAGGGTTTCAAAAGCGAGGCCAAGGAGACGGCTGCACCAGCACAGGTTGCCGCCACGGCTCCTAGTAGCGTCCCGGGTAATTAGCGACATGGGAAAACTGTCTCTACAAGGGCCGTCAGCAGCAGCAGCTCAAACAACATCTCCGGTACTACCTGTACGCAAGGCTGCTGCACAGGTTCCAACTATGCAGAACCTCAGTGGCGTTAGGAGCGGCTTGATTCCACATATCTGAAGAAAAACCCCTAGAAAGACACCAATGAGCACTGATGCGTCATCATCTTTGCCATCACTATCGAAACCCTCCCCAAGACTACACAAAGAAGCACAGGACTCGGTCTCGGCGACCCTTTCGCGATGACCTCTTCCGTAATCGAGATAATTGAAACATGGTTCCCTAGTCTTTTTCGTTCCTTTATTAATGTGTGATTAAATGCGCTCCCTGTGACAAGTAAATGCTCCTTTCCATGTAAAAGCGTAGCAGCGACTCGTTAGCTGTAACAAGGGCCTATGTAAGTGCCACAAGGCATAGCGACAAAGAGACTTCTGTATATATAATGTAGCTATGTTAGCCTCATGACGGTTTAAGAAACCTTCGTGCAACAACAACAACAACAACAACAACAACAACAACAACAACAACAACAACAACAACAACAACAACAACAACAACAGTCTATTGCCTATCACATGCCGGGGTTCCTGACAGCAAGGGCTTGGAACAGTGTTCATCTCTAACCATCGTTATTACTCTGCATGCATTTTCATAGCTACATATAATGTCACATCAAGAGAAATTCGCTTTATAATTCTAGGACTCCATGTTCATATTCACCAATTACAGCCTAATCTAGCCGGTAAATATAAAATGAAGACTTAGATGCCCACCTGCTTCCACTATACCCTTGAACCATAGTGGCCCCCTGAGAATTTAACTCTGCAGAACCGACTTGAGTTATTCTCAAGCTTCGGTCTAGTAACATGTGGAGCGTATACCCCAGCTATGTTATTGTCGCAAACCCAGTATATGGTAGGGAATAGACTGTTGTTGTTGCACGAGGGATCTCAAGGCTACGTGAGGCTAACCTAGATACATATACAGGAGTCTCTTTGTCTCCATGCCTTGTGACATACCGCGACTAACGTTCGCGCGCCACATCGAGGGCTTCATTACTCGGGTCATCTGGCAGACGTGTTTTGTCCATGATTGCCATAACCCACATGTTGTTTAATAGGAACCCCGGGCCCATACGACGCAAGCGGAGGAATTCTTCCAGCGAGCGACGTAGGGAAGCAAATGGGCTTTTCATTTTGTAAAAGCATTCTTGTATGCCTGAATCTTGCTCGTAGAACGGGCTAGTCAGTGGCAGCGGCTGTCTTAGTGTTGCTTTGCCCGTGTGATGGAACACTTTTGTCGCCACTGCGTGGTCGAAATCATGCGCGCCACCAGCACAACTATCAGCGTACATACGTCTGATGTTCTCTATAAGCAGCCTGAGCCGGTGAGAGTCTGTGCCACACCAGGTGCTTAAACCAGAGCCCAAGTAGACCCCGGCCCGCATTGTCGATGGGTCTGCGGCCTCCCGTCGACATTTTGGACATTGCGCGCTCATGATAAGGGACAGGACTATCGACTGCCCCAATGGCGTTGGGTTTCCTATGCATTGGTTAGGTATGCCAGGCGACGATCTTTTCGATGAGATATGAATGATGCAGAACAAAACAATCTGGGCCCCAGGAGAAGATGGATTGGCATTTACCCGTAGCCATCGCTAGCCACGGCTCAGACGAGGAAACCAGCATTTTCAATCGCGCTGCGTCCCATTCCGGCACCCGACTCCAAAATAGATGACTGAGTTCCTCGGAACTTGTCTCAAAATATAATACCTCCAGGCTGCTGGAACTCCACCGGAATAAGTTCCCGGCAATCTGGCAGATATAGAGCATACGATGTAAACGTATCCGCTCAGTTGGTGACAAGCACTCGCTTCCCAGATGCCATATTCTGAAGCCTTCGCAGCGAATCGCGCTGGTGGCCTTGTACAGGGCCTCATTGGAGGCTCGTACTGCAGCCGCTCGCTGCATGTTATACACGCTGAGCGGCCATTCTTCGTGGCAAACATATCTATTGATGAACTGTTCGACTGCTTTAGAGTCGCCAGCATCTATATGTCCAGATACCTCTGCCATGAAGGCCAGCTTATAAAGAGCTGGCCCTATGAGGTTCACCATGAGCTCTCTAGCCACATGAGTTTCGTTACATTTGAACGTCTCATTGTAGATCTTTGAGCTCACGAGAAGGTTTCTAAATGACCTAAAATTAGTTATGTGTCCCATGATTAGGACCTTGATCTCTACGGGCATCATCTCGAGAGTTGCCCACTGTGTGACGTTGCTGCTGGAACAAGACATCTTTCCTTGTTCTCGACTTCGAGGCCTTATAATTAGCGCTTTGAGTGCTTGTTTATCCTATAGCAGCCGTTTGCTGTGTACGTGCGTGCGCGTATGTTGTCAGAATTGTATGAAGAAGACTAACTTAGATAGGTAGTTTGGAAGTGTCCCATCCATGATATAATGAAGTTCGGCAAGTACTTCAGACGCGGAACGTAATGCACACGCAAAGTTGCAGTAGCCACGTTTTAAAAGCCCCGTCGTAACTACCACCGATGGGCGGACGCACCTCCCCCGGACATCAAGAGACCAACTAGGTGCACGGATGGCTCAGGTGCTACTGCAAGTGCATCTATCAAATACTAAATGTGGTATTGCCACATTGATATAGGTACCGTTTTCCATGTCTAAGAAACCTTGAAGCATGCAACTATAACTGTATTTTGTGCATCATGACACCCTCTAACAATAGGCAGCAATTACTATACTGTCCTTACCTTGTCAACTTACTTGCAATATATACTAGATTACTGTTTGCATTGATAACAGTATGATTCTAATAGATATAAGGCATACCTAGAATGCATGCTTGTAAGTGCTTGAGGGAACTGGCAAGACTCCTTGGTAAAGGTGGATATACCTGATTTAAATACACAACGTGAATGGATAGGTATAAAACAAAGCTGTATAGATATAGTGCTTACAACAACTGGATTTCATTTTAAGACATAATATTAAATATAAAACCTATATATATAAGGTGCATACAACCTTGGAAGGTTGTTGCTAGATGTATACTTAAACGTATGTAAATAAAGAAGTAAAGTGTGGACCTATTAAATTTGAGTGCATGCAAATACCTACCTAGTAACTAGAGTATAGACGTGAATACATGCAAATGGGGGGGCAAGGTGTGGACCTATTAAATTTGAGTGCATGCAAGTGGGTAACACTTGAATACAAGCAAATAAG
This sequence comes from Xylaria telfairii, assembly GCA_022495065.1. Lineage (NCBI taxonomy): Eukaryota > Fungi > Ascomycota > Sordariomycetes > Xylariales > Xylariaceae > Xylaria > Xylaria telfairii. Next base: position 111,292 of record MU383965.1, on the reverse strand, counting down.
GAAGTAGAGTGTAGAGCAATTAAATTTAAGTGCATGCAAGTAGGTAACTAGAGTATAGACCTGAATACATTCAAATAAGGAAGCAAAGTGTGGAGCTATTAAATTTGAGTGCATGCAAGTAGGTAACACTTGAATACACGCAAATAAGGAAACAAAGCGTGGACCTATTGGATTTGAGTGTATGCAAGTGGGTAACACTTGAATACACGTAAATAAGGAAGCAGAGTGTTGAGCAATTAAATTTGAGTGTATACAAGTGGGTAACTAGAGCATAGACTTGAATACATGCAAATGAGGAAGCAAAGTGTGGACCTATTAAATTTGAGTGTATGCAAGTGGGTAACTAGAGTATAGACTTGAATACACGCAAATAAGGAAGCAAAGTGTGGACCTATTGGATTTGAGTGTATGCAAGTGGGTAACTAGAGTATAGACTTGAATACACGCAAATAAGGAAGCAAAGTGTGGACCTATTGGATTTGAGTGTATACAAGTGGGTAACTTTAAGCAAGGACGCTGTTCTTCACGCTGTCAGCGTCTGGGACGAAGTCCTAGAACACTTAATTAATACAACATTATCTCTTACTTAGACTTGCTATTGCTCGTGCGTGATCCCCAACACTTGGTAGCTAGCGACTTCGGTTGTCGGCTCTCCGGTCGACCCGCCCTTCGGCAGGAAGACATTTTTAAAGATTATCTGCCTCTTTTGGACCTCCTTCGGAGCTAAGAGACCCTTTTACTGGCCTGGTCCTTTAACACCACGGCACCTATTACAAAACCCCCTCAGACGCCCTCTCGGTCGCTTCATCTACCTCCTTCTCCTTCTATCGACTAACACGTCACTGAGCGAGTTTCTACGTCATAGGTAGAGTATAGACTTGAATACATGCAAATGAGGAAACAAGTGTAGAGCTATTAAATTTGAGTACATGCAAGTAAGTAACTAGAGTATAAACTTGAATACACGCAAATAAGGAAACAAAGTGTAGAGCTGTTAAATTTAAGTGCATGCAAGTAGGTAACTAAAGTATAAACTTAAATACACTTAAATAAAGAAGCAAAGTGTAGAGCTATTAAATTTAAGTGCATGCAAGTGGGTAACTACCTAGAGTATAGACTTGAATACATGCAAATGAGGAAGCAGAGTGTGAACCTATTGAATTTGAGTGTATGCAGGTACTTAGGTAAGGAGATCCAGCTAAAGCATGTACCTTAGGTATTTGATTATATGGGATATATGTACATCTAGTTACTTAATAAGCATTGTACAATTGGTTTCAATATATAGATGTATTACGGGAGAATGAACCACTATACGAGGCCTGGGTGAAAGGTGCGCTATCATTGCGACTTATGCGCTGGTAGCCGACCATCTCAGGGCCAGGGCGCCCGCAGCCGCGCAGGCTGCCACCTATCCTAGGAACGGTCGTACACGTACGCAGCAAGGCAGCCCTTACATACACCGCGCTAATTAGAAACCACAACAGGTATTAAGATAGATACCTGGAGGCACTATAGATAGATAACCTTACTGCCTATTCAAACGCCTAAAGAAAATAAAGATATCATACATTAGATAACGTCGCTAACTGGCCTACGTCGTTTTATCGTTCGGATAAACTTCATTCCAAGCCCAGTCTTGGGACTCGAACACAATTCCGGTGCGACGTCTTCATTCGGCGACAATATATTCAGGCAAGATTAGTATATCATCGATGACCGCATCGTCGCCGAAAATGGTCAATTTGAAATATATTCCAAATACGGCTATCTTTTTGCCAGGTAAAACAGGAGCATGAAAGATTGATATCCTTGCACGCTCCGGTTCGGTGATCTGGTAGGTAGTTTTGGAGGACGGCTCGTAAGCAAGGAGATCGCTTTGTCTATACATTATCACTACCATCCGGTGCGAAAACGCTTCTAGAACCTGACCCATGACTAAGTCGTAGCAGGCTTGGACGTGCTGCTCATTCTCGAAGTCATCTCCAAGACCGAAAATTGATCCGTAGAAGCAGCTTTTTTTTTTTTTTTTTTTGAAAGTCGCTGTACATCACGAAACACGCTTCTGAGGAAAGGCGTTTGGACGATGATATGCGACGAGACAGGAATCCAAGGGTCTTGGAAATTCACGAGGTCTTCGCTTTTGTCTTCTACGAATCGGTCGTAGAATAATACGGGCAACCACGGCATTCCCTTGTATCCCCATGAATGTGTATGCTGTGGTAGCAATAAATTTATACGCTGAGCCATGATTTCTTGAATGCCGACATTTCCCTCGGGCTTCAGGTCGATATCTATCCCATCCCTTGCTGAGTATCGAAGCAATGGGATCAGACGAGCCATGGCACGTATTGTATCGATGAGCCGCTCTATCTCTAAAGGCATGCCGGTCCTGGGGGGCTTGGTGCCTGCCTCGAGCCAGCACAAGCTCAAATCAGTTTGACAATTCCGCATCATGAGTCGAAAAGTCTCCTCAGCTCGGTCGTCCCGGAGCCCCACAATCCTTTCAAGTGTATCAGGTGTCCGATCGTTAGGGTCTCGTCTGCGTTCCTCTTTTAGAAGTGATAACGTGATGAGCCTGTTGATAAAGATAGATATCTCCCTTCGCAGGAGCCATTCCATCATCAGTGGCAGGTTCAATAACAGGAATTGCTTCGTTATCCCGACCTCCAGGAACAAGGTGACGAATGGGTCAATGAGGACCATTTTCCTGGGTGGAGATGTGTCTTCCATTTTGAACCGACAGAATAGGGGAGGATGAGTCCCAGTCGCACACCTCTTGAGCAAGTGTTGACAGTAATCAACTTCATGCCTGGTTATGCTGGTAGCTTTCGTCGGCATGTTCTGCAATATGATGCTGAGGCTTGCCCAGGCTATTCTAGCCTTTGTAGCGTAGGATCAGGGCTAGCCGCTATAGGAATTGTCACATCCTTCCTACACATTTTAGACGTAGAGGCGCAAAGAGAAGTGCTGAGGCTGTCCGGGCTGTGTGGGTACTAATCTTCAATGTTAGGTACCTACCACTTACCTACCTACCTATGTAGGTAGGTAATGTCATAGATCATGAGGTAGATCTAATACAAGCTCTATTGCAAACAATTACAGCTATCCCTTCCATTTTGTCAAAGTAATAGAAACTCAGACATCAAAGATGAGGCGCAATGTTGTTTATCCTGGACTAATTCTTGACTACCTTTTACATGTAAATCTAGAAGCAACCCACCCTAAAAAGGAAGGGAAAAAACACGCGCTTCCATCGATTCCCCTCGCGGCGGGTGTGTAGAAACATGTTATCAACCGCCGTCATAAACAAGGACCACTGGGGTGGAGGTGTGAGGTGAGGTGGAAACTCGTCGAGGTATCCGTACCGGAAACGCCACGGGTTAACATACCCTAGGTACCTAGCTACCACCTATTTGAAGTATTGAATTCTCTTATAATTCCCTCTCCTTAGTCGAATTTAAATCCATTTGAGACCGAGGGAGAGAATGCATTTCCATCATGAGTAGCAGTACCTGGAATCCCAAGCGGCCACTCCGCTCATAGCCTCCATACTGACTTTGCCGAAAATCTATTGGAGGCTGGAACAGACGTCAATCTCGCTCCGTTATTCGATGCGGCCACTCAGGGGGGCGCATGATCCCTTCGGCTCTTCCGGTCCTACAAGACACTGGTAGCCCATTCACTAGGCGTTGAACCTCGACCCTCCACGGCCCAACTCAGACATCAAAGCTATCGTCAAGATAATTCTAGGATACAGCGCTGACGTGCAAGTGAAGACAGAATTCCATCTGGGTTACGATGCATTCTCGCTGCTGAGCCTCGCAATGGACAACAGGCAAGTATCAGAGAACAACACCCACGAACTACTGGCCCGTCTCCCACAGCCTTCGAAGTATTTCGCCCACGAGATTATGAGAGGCCATTACGGTAGTTCCTCGATCGTTTTAGAGACAAGATGTGCAGATTTTCAATCAATCTCGCGAGCTCAGTGAATCCGGGGGGGCAACGGCTTGGACGCTATCAGTCATGGCGATGTAGGTTGTGCCGTGATGAGTCTTGAAGCAATAACTTCGAATGATCCAGAAGGGATGTCATTTAACAAAGCCCGAGAAAGCTGCGAAACCCTGTTCAACATGCTTTTTAACGCAGGCGCATCCGCGAGTAGGTCAGACCCATTCGCAGGAAATACGATCCTTGGGTCCTCTGTAGTTCGAATGACCTATGGGGAAACTCTTGCCTAGGAGCACATCTCATGCGCTTCTTTATTGACCGCCACGCACCGCTTAATTGCTACGATGTCAGTCTCAGGACACCAACACATTAGGCGGCAGTCAACGGCTTGGTAGATGCCGGGTCTCTCTCTCCTTCTCGAGATGGCGGATCTTCACTCCCAGCTTATTGATACTAAGGAATGATGGCACGGATCTATTATCTTGATGCTTGCCTATTGCGAGCACACAAAATACCGCCATCCCGCAGACAGAGCTAGGTTTATCGGTCTTTTGCTCGGACACGGAGCAAGCGTATGGGTAAGGGATCGCCGGGGCAATGCCGTGCTGCATCACGCACATAGGACTGGCTTTTCGGAGATCGTCACCATGTTTCCGTCATCTTTACAGCCTTGATACGACGTACCAGAACTACAGACAGTGTTAATTCACTGATGATCTGGTGACAAAGGGGGCCTATGTAGCCCATCTTTGTTAAGTAAGGGACGGGTCTTACAGCCCCTTTTCTCAGAGGAAACACATTGCCCTTTAAATGTTGTCGAGTACAGTGATGCTCTTCTAGTGCGTAGTATAGCAGGCATAGAAATTAATAGCATACCTTTACTTCTTCACAATATCTTCGTCCTCTAGGTATAACACAGGGATCCTGCGTCCAGCTTTCAGTTAGATACGACTACTGCCACAATGCCCAATTAGTGATGCTATCCAATGTACTGTATAATATCTTTGGCGTTCGAACAGTAGGTACTGCATATTACCCAATATGGATGTCGCTTAGCTTATGATTGGAGCAGGCATCTGGCAAGGTTCATGCCTATTGACTCATGCACAGACCCGTACATATATTCAACTTCACGAAACGAAGCGAAGGGGAACATTCATGTCAGTTAATCTACGGAGTACAGGGTATATAGGATGGCAAGGTGGATGATGCCCTCGGCCCGAATAGACATCATTAATTTACAAAAAGGCCATTAATTAAGCGTAGCACTGACGCGGCGTTCTTATTATAATTGGTTGGTATGAGAGGCGATTTCTGCTCAGGTAGGTACCTACATATTCTGAGGCACTATTGCGCGCTACCACCGAGACTTAAGGGCTCTCACTTCTTCATAGGCGATCAATTATAGTGGACTTAGCAGGCATTAGTGCTGCCACCAGGTAACCTATAGCACAAGTAACTTCATTAGGTACGCAGCGCAACAAACCACCAGCGCCTACCCTGCTGCCTCCAGAATCAACACCACTCAACAATTTTATCTTGCTTCTTCTCTCTTCGAACTACATCTCATCCCTTGATCCCGCAATAACCTCCGCGCGAGTGCCGTCCAGTCTCTTCTATGTCTTCTCCGTCTTGCTTGTGACCCCGGCCTCGAAGAAATCTGAATGCAAGCACTCAAACTACTTGATCTTCAACGTGCTGGAATCTATAGGTACCTCACAACCTTTGAACTTGATCTATCGAAAGAGTCGCATCTACAACTCGAAGACAGTATTGGCTGTCATTGTCACAATAGGTAGCCACAATAAGCCAGGCAACCTATACCTAAAGCACGTTTAAAGACAGCAATTTATATAGGCCAGCAATGATGAATCACCAAGTGTTTCAAATTCATCCCGCAATATGGTTCGAACGTCGGATTTTTGACAAGACCGTGCTTAGGACTAACTCTCATGACTTTCCGATCAACACTGATATCACAAGGTTCAGATATCCGGGACCATGAACCACCAGTTCCGGCATCGATCTGAAAACCATGCGCTGCGAAAGGCGCTGGGTTCCAAGTAGTTAGTCCAATTTATCCAACTTTGTAAACTGTTCACTGACTGGGCATTGGCTACAGTCTTCGCACAATACCGACACCAACCCCCTGAAAACGAGCGCGCTGCGATCCATTTCAGAGACCAGCGACCCGCAGATCTCATTTATTCTCACGAAGGGCAAGCAAGAAAATCACCGGCTACTCTCCAAGTAAGCCATGATACGAGGTGTAGCTGAATGCGGAACAGCCGCCGCCCTCCGATAAACCGTATGACTTTTATCTTAAAGTTTTGCCTACGGTGGCAGACCCAAAAACCAGCCCGATTGAGATGCGAAGAGATCTAGAATACCGCGGGCGAATTCGATAATGAGATAAGCCTGAGTTAGCTGAGCCATAGGCACTGGGCTTGTTTGGTATTTCCGTGCTATTATCCTGCATAGCTATCATGGTCGCTTTGAGTTTCGCGTCTAGAGGTGCTGAGCTCCGATTATACATAGTCATCAATTGGTTCCTAATCGGAGCCAGCTGGCATCTCTCAGTTAGCCGATAGGATCATTCATCGTTTCCGGTTGCACCTCGTCCTTGTTCGTCTGGGTATCATTGACGGTCGTCGACCTTTCATCATATGCGTCCCTTATGGCGAGCTACCAAGGATGTCTTGCCCGTCTGAAACCTCAACGAATGACCGGCCGTTTATGGGCACCAAAATATTGGAGATCGCTACGAAGCTTGGTTGGGATGCTTGGATTCAAAGGCGCATTCGCATTGATACCATGGCATCATTGGGGGTTGCAATGAGCAATCTGCGGGGTCCAGCACCGATATTTATCGGACGATGTCGCAACTCGAGTATGGCGTAAATACTATTTATAAAGGTCCTCGAAAATCTAGAGAGCTTTAGACGCCCGTTCAGTATTCGCACACTACGGCATCATGGCACCATCCGTTGCGGAAATCGTTCCAAGCGCCGCCGAGCTCGGCGATATCGCGAAGCTGAAGCTCAACCGTGCCTTTGACGCTGCGCAGCACACTACAGTCAGTCGAACCATGATGACTAGGAATTATACAGAGATTACTTATTGATGTGCATGTAGTACGCATACACCAAGTACCTTCCCGTATACGATGAAGAGACCAAATTTCCGCCAACCGAGCCGTTTGACTTCGTCGACCGAGGCCTGGCCGCTGACAAAGCCAAACCACATCTACTAGGGCTGAATGACCCTAATGTCAAAATCACGAAGCTCACACCTCGAATTGGGACAGAGATTGCCGGGCTACAGCTCTCTGAGCTCAGCGACGTCCAGAAGAACGAGCTAGCACTACTCATAGCCGAGCGCGGCGTCGTGGTGTTCAGAGGTCAGAATTTCAAGGACATCGGCGTCGAAAGGCAGAAAGAGTTCGGGCGATACTTCGGACGCTTGCATGTTCACGTATGTCGACGCTGACAGAATGGAGGAAGACATCGACTGACATCGCATGCAGCCTGTCGGCGCTCACGTCGAAGGTGCCCTCGAGTTTCACAATATTTACCTAGGTCCTGATAATCTGTATCGACTACAGTTTAAATCTGATTCACTGACCACGGTCGGGTATCACTCGGACGTCTCGTACGAACATCAGACGCCCGGAATCACACTGTTGACCCTCCTCGCTGTACCGGAGACGGGCGGCGATACTGCTTGGGTCTCGCAGGTCGCGGCTTACGAGAGGGTGTCTGAGCCCATCAAGAAACTGCTCGAAGGCCTGCGCGCCGAGCATAGCGGCTTTCCACAGGCAGAAAATGCGCGTCGCCATGGAAAGTTTGTCCGGCGCGAGCCCGTGAAATCAGACCATCCAATCGTTCGGGTGCACCCGGTAAGTGCAAGCCATTTGAAGAAAACGCGACGATACAGTGGCTGAGAATATTGTGATTGCCAGGTAACTGGGGAGAAGGCTCTGTTCGTCAACCCGGGTTTCACGAAGCGAATTATTGGCCTCAAGAGGGAAGAGTCTGATGCCATACTTCAGCTCCTATTCCAGGTATGTTTGCGCATTCGAGAGAAGAGATAAAAAAAGATTGGCCCATACTGATCGTCCATACCCAGGTTATATCTCACAGCCAGGACCTCCAGGTTCGCGTGAAATGGGATGATCAAACTGTGGCATTGTGGGATAATCGAGTCACGGCGCACACCGCCATCTCCGATTATGACGTGCGTCAGGAGGCAGAAGGGCTTCGGCATGGATTTAGAATTACAACCCTAGGCGAGTCTCCTGTTGGAGTTAACGGTTTGGAAACAGTGTGGTAGGTACTGCCTTGGACATGCCAAGGCCCAATTCTTAGATAGGAATTGAAAGGCTGCTTGCTGCTGCTATCTTATCTATCTGTATGTTTTTCGCGGATTCAAAAAGTCAAGTTATGTTTTGCCCAACCACCCGTGTCATTCATTATACCATGCATGCATGCCAAGTTACTGTGGAGCGTCCCAAAAACGAACAAAACTGTCATATCCTCCTCTTTATATAGAGGAAAAAGAGAAAAATATGGGCTCAGCCGGGATTCGAACCCGGGGCCTCCTGCATTCCCATGTAAGATGGAAGGGAGCAACCCGAAGCAGGAATCATACCACTAGACCACTGAGCCGATCGACGGAATCTGACACTGCAGTCGGCGTTTATAGCTAACATCACTCGCGACAGCTACACTGGATTGTAGTAATTTGTTGTGTTGTAGTTGAGGCTTCAGGAGGCTATTGCTATAGAGGGCCTCCCTTGAAGCCCAAAAGACAAACCGCCAAGCTTGCTTATTGGGTACCCAGAGAACGCTGCGTTAGGTAAGGACTTTGTTCCATAGTTTCTCTCCGTGCGCTTCATGAGTAATCGTGACCCATGGGAACGAGCGAAGTGCGCAATGCACTTCGGGCCACGTGCGAAGTTCCAAGTTGTTGGCAAGCCTCTTCAATTTTGCGACAAGCCAGGCGTCGTCATCACCCTCCGTGAGCGAAGAGATTTGTCCCATAAGCAGTGCCCAGAAGATAACCATCTGTCGGGATTTGTCGTTTGCGGAGATAACCTTAGCTACCGACGTGAATTGTTTCACTGGTTATAACACCGGGGTTAATAACGTCCACTAATAGGCGGACTCAATCAGGGGTGCGGGGGCATGTAGGAGTAGAAAAATGCCCGCTAAGGCAATTGAGGGACCTGGGACATGCTAAAAGGGAGAATAAAAGACTCTGGGGGACTAACTTAACGGAGGGAATGTGATCAGTTTCCTATCAAGACCAAAACAGAACGTGTTATAAAAGCCAGCCATCGCCAGCCGTACCAGAATGTGAAAGTTGGTGTCAGCCTCTGAGTTATGGCGAGGACAATTTGTTTCAAGGAGTCGGTAACCGAGATACATGAGGGTACTCTGGTAAGCTCCCGGGTCTAGTTTATTGTGTCCCAGGCTTGCTTCGTTGAGAATACGGGAAAGACGGAGAAAGTCAAGCACCACTTCGCGTAGGCCTACGCATACAGATTTGTGCAGAGCCGATTCAAACAGTTTGGCCTCTTCGAGTGTGCAAGGTTCTGGGAAATCCTGTAAGCGCACGGCGACGAGATGTTGAGGTATGTCCTTTGACGAGAACTTGGGGTTTGAACCACAGTGCAGGGCAAGCTCGATATCAGATCTCCAGGACAATGTCAGCACCATATTAGGTCGCTTTGTTCGGTTTGAAGGCTTAGACGTACCGAAATACCTTCTCGGCTATGACAAAATTTCTCTTCGCAAGCTCCCCGATGCCACCTTTCAATGCCACCATCCTTGTGACTCCATTGAGGTGCACCATGGCTTTGTGGGGATCGCCGTAGAGCCTGTCGTAGATATTGATAGTCGCTACTACGGCAATAGTGGCATCAGATAATGCCTCATGGCCCGAAAGTTGTTGGTTTATGAGGCGATATGCTTGAGACATGTGGTATAGTGCGAGTGGAGAGTGACTCGAATCTCCTGTCAGAAAGGCGGTACATGCAGAGGCCATGGCTATAGTGCAGTGGAAATCTACAATCGTTAAAAAAACTCTAGGTCACTACACAGGTGTTGGCGTCACTGCTCACAGGCTTCATTACGGAATGTCAACTGGAACCACATCCATTCGGTGACCCCAGTGAGCCGGCAGAACTCGGGGGGAGAGACGACATCGAGAATAAAGTTGTATACTTGTATACCAATCAGTTATTTGCCACTAAATGGACATATCAAACTCCCTACACTTCTGAAGATTAAGCATGGCTTGAGGAGTGATCCTTGTTGTAGACGATACTAGACTGGGATCATTTGCAACTTCGCGAGTGATTGCGAGCATGGAAACCCTTCCTCTTGAGCAATCTAAAGTCGTAATCGGGATTCCGTTGCTGCTCAGAGCGCCCCCCGTTCTGTAAGTTATGATAGACCGTTCTGTTGTCGGATTGAACTGTTTTTCCTTTTTTGACCTTGTCTTGCCACAGTTCTTCCCTTTCATGACATGACTTCGAATGGTCTTTCTTGCCTTGTTATTGATGTTGGAGTTATCCACAAAGTGAAAGGACATATTGTCTCATGTAACTTCGATTGACAGTCCTGGTTTATGGCTCTCTAGTAGGGTTACTGAGAAGATTGGAAGCTGTCGGAATTAAGATAGGGAGCTAAATAAATATGTGTTATAACCGGTCAGCTAGATGGCGGTGTGAAGATACTCTCTAGCAGCACTTTCTTTGCTTGCAAATGGGTTGGGAATTATATAGCCATGGTCAGATTGTTGCTTGACCAATCGATTAAAGGAGAACAATACTTAGTTGGAGTGTGTTTAAAGGTGCAGTGTGTTGCTTAAGCCTTGCGACTAGTGAGTACGTCTTATCTTGGGTTACTTATTATAGTACAGTACCTAATGTAAGACAACCAACACCTTTGATGTATGTAATCACGAAGTACTTACCCAGGTACCTCGACTCTAATGGCGCCTGCAGCCAACATGTGCAAGCAGGTTTACATAATACCTGCTGTGGGAACATTTTGATGGAGCTACCCCTGGTTATCCCACATGGCAAGTACATCAGGTACCCCGTTGCGAACGGAACGTTGGTATCAAAAGAGTGTCTGTCGCGAGCAATGTTGGAGACAGGATCTCGCTTTTCATAGCCCTCATGAATTTTCTCCTATATGATGTAATTAGATAAATTAGTACTCGTGATCTACACATCAGCAGTGAACTATGACCTCAGAGAACTTTGGGAGCTAGAGGGGCAATGGAGGGGCTGCCTGTGTAAAGGAGGGTCATCTGTACGGGTGTACAGCACTAGTACATACATTGTACGGTACCCTGCCTTGATGATGCCAGATTCACCATGCACGCGCGACCGTTGATAAGGCAAGTTGACATTTTGTTCAGATCCACCTGCTGCTATCTTGCTGCAAAGCCCTAGTCCCAAAAGATGATATTATCACAAGATGGTGTTTTTGCCCTCTCCTGTACACATGCACAAACAAACAGCTCATGCCTTGTGCCGAATCGCTGTTTTGTCTTCTGCAGGTAATGCGCCTAAGAACATTGCTAGGAAGCAGGCCGCTACAATCAACGCTTGACAGCTGTTGACGCCAGCAGACGCTGTAGCTGTAGGTGTCCCGCACTCTATCCCCGGACAAGCCAACCGTTGAGCCACCTGGCAACATCGCTTCCGCTGGCACCGGCCTGGGGCACTTGTGGCCTACGACTGCCTTGCGTCTTAAGGTAGCTACTCCCTGTACGAGTCACTTCAACCTCATGATTTGACCAAGCTCGAATAGAACCTTGAACTCTCCCTTCTACGCCACCCACCTCACCTCAGTCCACGCTACTGTTGGCCCAAGTCGAAGCTTAACCGACCTAGACTGAAGATATCCGGTCATCAGGAACTCTGTTGTCACAAGACCCTTCCTCTCATTCTACCTACCTACCTACCTCCAGCTTGCCGCATATCTATATCGACCGACCTTATCGCCTACTTGTCCATCTGGCACACGTCCGTGAACCTCAACATTACCAACATCCCGACATCCCGACATCCCACATCCACCGAAAACGGTTACCCGCCTAAAGCGCGACTTGGCCTGCGATCACACCATAATCATCATACTCATACTGCACCCTCGACGCGTGTGCCTCAACGCCCGCTCCAGCGCCTGCACGCAACTTGCCGCCTCGCCGACTGCTGTTAGTGCTCCGTCACGCCGTTCGTCCTCGGTCCTCGCATCCCGCATCCTGCACCACCACCACCACCACCACCACCACCACCACCACCACACACTACCCGTCCATCGCCCTGGCCAGCCGCCTCGCTAAGTCGGCGCGGCACCAGCCACCATCACCGCGCCTATGTGGTGGTTCGCACGCATCGTCTCGAGTTCCATCTTCCTTCTGACGATCGTCCTCTCCATACCCATCTCTTTCGATGTAGGCGGGCGCGACACCGGCCTGGCCTACAGCCTTGCGCTGTTCGGCTTCTACTTCGTCTACAGCGGCGCCAAGCTTGCGACGCCAGAACGCTCACGCGTGCGTTGGGCCTTGACCAAGGTGCTGCAGACTTCACAGTGGGTTGTGGTGCCGTCCCTCCTCATCTGGTCCCTCCACAACTTTGCCGTCGATGCGAGCAGCACCGACTGGGTGTCGAGGACCATTGGTGGGCTGCGCCACCGGAACCATGCCACCTGGACCGATTGGATCTTTGGAAACGGCGGCCTCGTCGAATCTGTCACTCTCGGCGCTTGGGACAAAACCTTGAGCTATTCTAGTCCTGTCTTTCAATTGGCTGAGGGGTTCTGCACTCTCCTTGTGATCCAAGCTGCGGGCCAAATCTCCAGATGGCTTGTGAACAGAGGGCGAAGCGATACTTGGGTCGTAAGTTACTCGTTTTCACGTTTGCAGCTTCGGAATCGTCGTGCTAACTATTATTCTACAGCTACTCCTTCTTATCTTCTCCGCCTCCATCATCGCGAGCGCCGTCTACTTCCTTTGGAGGGTAGCCCTCTTCCCTTCTGTTGGCAATATCGACGCGACCTTGATAGGCGTGACGGTCACATCTGCCGTGTTCTTATGCGCCATCGGCATCGGTACCGGCCGTGGGAACCCGGTTGAGTCGTCGTTGCTCTTCGCTTACATCGTCCTCTGCGTCTACCAGATATTTACAGATTACGCCCAATCACCCGCGGCCCAAGCTGCTGCTCTTGAGCAAGCTGCTAACCAACCTGAATTCCCTCCTCTGCCACCCATTATCATGGCAAGCTACTCGACCTTCCTCCACTTGCTAGGCTCTCTACCCTCCGCTGTCTATTCGTCACTAAGTTTTCTTCACGCTGCCTTTCAGACCATCGCACCCTCGGTGATGATCTCTTTGATCTATCGAATAATCGTTTTCTACTGCGCCACCCGTATCATCCCCGCGGTACGCGAGTCTGGGGCTAGAGCACTTATGGAAGAGCCTTCTCTGGATGACTCTGACGGGGCAAACCGACTGCTTGGCGTCTTGTCCTGGTTCTCACCGTCTATTCTTATTGCCGTCTATACTAGTCTGTTATTACAGCACTTCTCTGCTAGCGATAATGAGGGTTGGACTCTGCGCGATGGTGATGCTGGAGGTAATACTTGGCGTTGGATCAACGTCGCTGCAACCATGGGTCTCTACGCCATTGAGCTATATCTCGGAAGCGAAGACGCGAATGGTGGCATGGTCAGTCATTGGAAGACGGATTAAGAGGGCGATCATCGCGTCTCGTGCCCTAATAACGCGCACGTCTGAAAGCAGTTCCGCCCATGATCTTGAGAAGTCGGCCGAGGGCGCTAACGCGAAGATACCGCCGCGGGTGGATATTCCTGCAACGGGAGTGTTTGGGGCGGCCACTGCGAATAATTTGGGAGATTTGGGCTCACAGCACCTGGCGTTAAGGAGTAGGGGAAATTATACCATCGGTCCGACCGGTTTTGTTTGTTATATGATCAGTACCAATTCCATTCAGCACGGGAGAAGAGCTCCGATACTCTTGCCGCCGCGGGGACAAGAAGAATACCTGCAGAAGTATCAGATAAGTCATGGGTGTCCAGACTCGTTGGATGAGGATCGGGGTTGACAATGCAACCTGGCAGCACTTCTAGGTAGTGAATGATGATGGAAGCAATATCCAATCAAAGTATAACCCGTACGAACCTAATGTGATTTGCTCATATGGAGACCCAGCGCCGGCAAGATAGTGTCGACTAAAAGCCCTAGGCCCGGTCCTTCCCACCGCCACTGGTGCCAACATGACTACGGTCGTACCTCGTTAGTAGATGCTACCGGCAAAGGTGCATCTGGTCCGGTCAACGCACAAGAAGTGGAAATCCATTAGATATGGTGTTCTTGTTCCAATAACCGAGCTCGGCCGAAAGGCATTCATCATGGCACTGGTCTGATGGGACCAATGTCACCACAGATAGCCGCATCAACAAATACCATACGCACATTACCATGATAGAGGTGAAGTCGGGTCAGAAGTCGGGTGAATGGGGTTCGGCGACAACGAACCTCGGCCAGGGGAGTGCCGCTGGCCCAGAATTTTGGACTGCGTCTACTTACAGGATATGGGGGGTTCCCCCATGAACCGGGGGGTTCGAGCCGGATTCTGGGGACTAGTGCGGAGCAACTAAACTCTATAAAAACGACAACGGGTCAACCTTGGTTCGCGAACGTGACGTGACGTCTTTTGCTCATGAGCGCTCGAGTTTTATATGTTTCGACAAATCACTTAATTGTTTTATTCTGACAGGGATCGCCGTGTCTCAGCTGGGCGGAAGGACATATATACCCAAGTTGAACTTTGGTCTTGCCAAAAGAAAATCGACATACTTATACTGTACACTTACACGCCCTCGCCCGCGCCAAGAGCTGAATAAGAGATAGTCGACGAATCCTGCGGTAAGCAGGAAGTGAAATGATAGGCGGTTGGTTTCACTTATCCTCGTCGATCGGTAACACACACCAACCTTTGTCTCTCGTCAATCCCACCTATACGTATTCTTTCGACTCGGTTCATTTCATCCCTTCCCTCGTCGCCCAAGGCTCGCTATACAGTACTCCCTGATTTCCCAACTCGGCAAACAATGACGGGTTACATACAAGACGAAGTGCAGACGCACTCGGTGAGGGACCCGGACGCCTTCTGGTCGGCACAGGCCGCTCTGCTACACTGGCATAAGCCACCGACATCGACCTTAACCAAAACGACTAAAAGGTTAAAGGACGGGGTGCAGCACCCGCATTGGCGCTGGTTTGAGGGTGGCGAGATATCGACATGCTTCAATTGTGTCGACCGTCATGTCCTGGCGGGCAATGGCGATAAACCCGCCATTTATTGGGACAGTCCCGTCACAGGCGCCAAGCAGACACTCACATACGCCCAGCTTCTAGATGAGGTTGAGACTACGGCAGGTGCGCTTAGGGAAGAGGGGGTTCAGAGGGGAGATGTGGTGCTGGTTTACAGTGAGTGATGCTTTTTCTACTCCTCGTCCCATGCCCTCTGAAGGCCTCCGGGAAATGATTGAAATGAAACTGATTAATTACAACCAACTGACACTGGACCAAGTGCCCATGATTCCCGCTGCGCTCATCGGCATCCTTGCGATCAACCGTCTGGGCGCAATTCATGCAGTGGTGTTCGGCGGCTTCGCACCAGCGTCCCTAGCCCAACGCATCGATGCGTCGCGCCCTGTCGCCATCCTTACCGCTTCATGCGGCATTGAGGGAAACAAACCACCTATGAGCTACAAACCATTCATACACGAAGCTATCCGGCTGTCGAGCCATAAGCCGAGCCGGGTTATAGTCTGGCAGCGGAATGAGTTGAGATGGGATGACTTTGACAAAGCTGGCGGGGAGCGGAATTGGTTCAAGATGGTGCGAAGCTGCAGGGCGAGGAACATCAAGGCGGCGTGCGTGCCTGTGGGCGCAGACGAGGGCATATATATCATTTATACCAGGTAAGAGGGGATTAGCTGACCCGGAACCCTCGGCGTGAGACATGCAGCTTGGCTGATGCGAGTCCTTAGCGGTACCACAGGTTCACCGAAAGGTGTCGTACGCCCCGCCGGCGGCCATGCCGTAGGGTTACACCTATCAATAAGGTACCTGTTTGGAATACAGGGACCAGGGGATGTTATATTCACAGCCAGGTAAACAAAGCAAGAATCCTTCCAAATGCATGTCGGGACTCACGGTTTCTGACACCGGTATAGCGATATCGGCTGGGTTGTTGGACACTCATACATCATCTATGCGCCGCTTCTTGCTGGGGCTGCGACGGTCCTCTTTGAGGGCAAGCCCGTCGGAACGCCGGATAGCTCTGCCTTCTGGCGGATCGTGCAGGAATACAAAGTGAACACGCTCTTCACAGCCCCTAGTAAGCAACATGCTCAAAAAGAAATAGTGGGACTCCCCACGAAAAAGACAACAAAACGCTGATGATGACGATGATGAATGAAGCTGCCCTGAGAGCTATCAAGCGGGACGATGCGGACAATAGGCATCTCAAGCAGATAGGGGAGCGAGGCGGACTGAAAAGCCTGAGGGCGTTATTTTTAGCAGGCGAACGGTCCGAGCCTTCGATCATCACGATGTATCAGGAACTCGTAGGGAAATATGGGGCGCCCGGCGCCTTGGTCGTCGATAACTGGTGGTCGTCCGAGTCAGGGTCGCCTATTTCAGGCATCAGCCTAGCACCACAGTACGCATTTCTCGGCATTGTTGGTTTTCCCCTTTCTAGGCGGGACTTTTTTCCTTCTCGCCCGTTCATGAAATTTAACTAGCCCAAAAATGGGTCACATCCTTTCCGTAAGCAGTCATTTTTCTAACATCCAAGTTGTTATAGAGCTGGGCAGAGTAGGCTATCTCCCAAAGGAGACGCCAAGCTGCCACAAATCAAGCCCGGGAGCGCCGGTAAGGCTATGCCGGGGTTCGATGTCAGATGCGTCGACGACAATGGTGTCGAGGTAAAGCGTGGTAAGATGGGGAACATTGTCTTGGGTATACCTCTTGCTCCCACTGGGTTCACGACATTGTGGAATGATGAAGAGAGGTTCTACAGGAGCTATCTAAAGCGGTTTGACGGAAAATGGATCGACACAGGCGGTAAGGATCGCAATTTTGGATTCCTGCATATCATGATCCTAACTCTCAATATGTAGACGCCGGTATGGTTGATTCGGAGGGCTACATTAGCATCATGAGCCGAAGCGATGACTTGATCAATACGGCAGGTCATCGGCTTTCGACTGGTACGTTTTGTCCTCTTTATAACCGACGTACCGAGCAACCTGGTAGGTCTAACATACGACGCGCACAGGATCCATCGAACAGGCTATCACGACCCATCCATTGATAGCCGAAGCCAGTGTGGTCGGAATTCCAGATTCGCTGAAAGGGCAGCTCCCGTTCGCCTTCATCACGCTTTCGATTCCAGACCATCCGAGGTCGGCAATTCCTGACGGGCCGCTCTTCCGCGAGATTCAGCAGCGGGTGCGGACGCAGATTGGTGGCATTGCACAGTTAGGCGGGATTATACAGGGCAAGGGGATGATTCCAAAAACGCGGTCAGGAAAGACGCTACGCAGGGTGCTGAGAGAGCTTGTTGAGAATGCCGTGCATGAGGAATACGATAGGGATGTCCAATACCCTGCGACGATCGAGGACCCGGCTGTAATCCAGGTCGCCAGACAAAAAGTGGCGGAATACTTCCAACACAGAGGAAGCGCGCATAAAGCCATCGAGGCTAGAGCCAAGCTGTAAGCTCGAAACCCGCGCTTCATTTTGGCCTGTGGAACGTCTTGGTATAACGTGCCACAAAGTTTAAGAGCGCACGTCGTCCGGATTCCTTCCGACCTTTGGGAGTTAACATTCGAGTTCGGTGAGACGATCGCTTGAGATGAGATAGCTAAGTTAGTACAAGGACTATGTCTCACCTCCGTACAACTCGAATATTAGTATCGTGTGACGAGAGAGTGGCATAGCCGCAGCCGTATAGCCCGAATCATTACACAAAGATAACAGTAGTAGGACCGAGTTAAGAGAAAGCAGTGGCACAGGAAGAAAGAGGTTGCACAACCGCTTTCTAGAACTTAAACCAAGGCCGGGTAACCCGTAATCCGATCGTTTTGAGTGGAAAGAATATGTATGATGCAGCAGAAGCCGATTTATGGTGCGTTGTTGCGCGTCCAGGCTGACTTCCACACCGTCTTCTCTCACCACTTTAAGTCGTTGCAACACCCCGGAGTATGGGGAAATGGCGAGCTCCTGTAACACAAAATAGACAGCAATGGCTAGTTAGGTCATTTCAACGTATGCGTATCCATCTCACTAATCTCATGTGGTTCTTATTGCATCCAACATCGAGGGTGGCTGACTGTGGCGCCGACACTTGACCGCGCGGCCCCCAATCGACCATGACCAACGTATCAGCCTCGCGCGTCCTATCCCGCCTGTCTGGGAACCAGTCAGAAAATTGAGAACGAACCCCGATTTCCGTGAAACAATCAACATCGATATCTTGAAACAGCAGGCCTACCCCGCCGGGTAGCAGATACGGTAGAACTAGGTTCCAAGAGTAAGTGCGGCACGGTGTGCCGAAGGATCCTATTTGTCTATCATGAACAAAAGCCTTCAGCCCTATGCCGCACGTGCCCAAAAAGCCCACAGCAGATACGGCGGTACCCCATACCAACATACCTGAGCACTTTGATCAGGTGATGGTGTCCTCCCTTTGGCGGGCGATTCCCCCCGAGACTTTTTACATTACGTCGTTCAACAACTGCTCGACGACATCCATTGCTGAAGCTTATTAATAGTAATGGCAGTGTTGTCGAAGGACAAATTTCCTGAATGCTATTTAAAGCCTGATAGTAATGATTAGCTAGTCCTAGCAGTTGTAGGTAGACATTGGTACCTAGAGCATTGCACAGCATTGCGTAGTAAAGTAGAATGCTGTAGAGACGAATGCCGACGGCTGTAGAGTGATACCTGAGTCACTCAGCAATTACTTCCAACTGGTGCTTAAGCATCAACCCGCTGACATGTGACCCAAGTCTTGCAGTCGTTGAGCTTCACAGCATTTGAACGTATCGAATTATAAACACTCGTAGCTTATGATATATTGGCTTGTAATACAAGAGCCTGTGAGCCAACAGGCCATGGTCCCGTGGTGAAGGTGGGCCGGGAATCCTGCAGCAAGTGTAAGGGATCAAATTAAAACTTCAGATTGCTGTAGTCATTGCGGGTTTGTGGCTTTTTTGATTCGTCAAGATGAAGGTCATCATCTCACTCACGCGAGGCATTCTGCTGTTGGTATGAAGAACAGAGAAAGTAAACATACAGAGAATCCAGTATGGATGGGAACGCAGCATATAAAACGCCCGTCCGTTCTCGCCATCAACTATATTCTCTAGATTAAAGACTCATCAACTTGAGAATCGTCTTAACGCTAGAAAGAGAACCGGAAATCTTACTCAAAACATGGCTGATATGCATTCAATGATGCTGCACGTCACGACGGGTAAGTGACAATGAACATCTCGCTCGAGTCCAATACACGGATCAAAAACTGACAGACAATTAAAGATGACGCTCGAAAAATCGATTTCGAATGTAAATGGGCACGATCCGAAGCTGCCACCATCCAACCTTTGGGGGGCACGCCTCTGCAGACGATCGATGTTTTCTTTTCGGCGGCTTCGGCGAGACCAGATATTTCTTCTCGCCCAAACACCAACGTCGACAAGGCCCATGAGGTACAAGTCCAGCCAAGGATTTTCGACTTCTTTGGCGATTGTCTCCGGGTGGCAACAGTAACTCCAGGTCCTGGAGTTTCGATCGTCAGATTTGTGATCCCACATGAAAGCGGTACGATCATTAGGTCCGACATCGTCTCCTCTCGTTTACGCGATGCATTTTGGGTTGAGAAAGCGGTATCATTCGCTTCTCCGCTTCAGGTCTTCGCTCGCTCTGTCCTTCATCCCGGAAATATCTCGTTCACTGATATTATTCGCGCCTCTGCCGGAGCAGTTTTGATAAAACCAAGCGCAGACAGCGCGAAACCCAACTTTCATCTTCCCTTGGAGGTAGAGTCAGATTTCGAGGGCAAGCTCGCTATCCCTTGGATTTCGACGGAGCCTATAACTCGCAAGCGCCTCATTCTTGTCGGCAGCAGCAATCAAGATCCAGAGGGCGGTGGTTGGACACAGTTCGCGCGACACGCGGCTGTAGCACTCGGCATTGACCTCGTCTTTATCGACCGAGCTGACGGATGGTTAGCGAAAGGGAATTATACCTCATGGTATGAGACACTTCTGCCAGCTCCTTCATCTTGGTGGGCAAACCCATCGGCGGACGAGCTCGTGAAGCTCGTGGAAGATTATAGGGCCAAGAACAAAGGGGTGAAAATCGACGGCCTAGCAACGTTCATTGAAGCCATGCAGGTCCCCGTAAGCGTTGCCGCTTCACGGCTTGGGCTCCCACATGAACGTACTTCGGCGTATGAAAGAGCCACAAACAAGTACAAACTCGGACTATTTCAGAACAGACCCGCGGTTCTTGCCTCAACCACTGAGGACGTGCTATCACTTATAGGATCCCCTCAGAATAAGTTGACGTTTCCACTAATCGTCAAGCCATGCTTCGGGCTCAACTCCGAAGGCGTCACGCGCGTAAACGAAGAATCCGAACTTGAGGATGCTATAGCGGCAGCGAGGACGTCTGGAAAGAGTAGGAGCGAGGTTGGGGACAAGGTGCTGGTGGAGAGGTATTGTGATGGCCCCGAAGTCGATGTCAACATGATATTTGTTGATGGAGAGGTATTATTCAGCGAGATCTGTGATGATTTCCCAAAAGGTGCTGATGTGAACGATGCTGGCAAAAATGTCGATGATACGGCTGCCACACAGAGACTCACTCCAGATCAGCGCAGAAACTTTCAAGAGACTAACATGGTGTTTCCTTCTGCGCTACCTGATGACGAACTCGCAGCACTGAAAAACACCGTCGAAAACACTCTTAAAGGACTTGGTTTCAAAAATGGTGTTATGCATGTTGAAGCGCGTATCGACCAGTCGAAGTTGAGCTATCAGTCCGCTAGCGGTGTTATGGACTTGCGGGCGCGACAATCTAGCACGTCCGATAAATCGACGAAAGTTCCGCCCACTCCGTGGATCATTGAAGTAAACCCACGCCCACCGGGATTATTTGCTTCACAGACTCCGGGTTCCGTATATGGGATCGACTACTGGGCAATCTCGCTACTTATAGGTGCAGGTGATAAGGCACGAGCGGCAGCTCTATCGCGGCCCTTTACGAATGGGGCACAGAGCCACACGGTGCTCGTCATGATCCGTGCTGAATTCGATCCGACTTGCGAGGGTATATTTGACTCTGATGATGTCTGCGCAGATCTATTGACGCGCCACCCAGAGTTCAAAGACCACCTCGGACGTTACGGCTGCTTGTTGAAGAGAGGTCAGAAAATTCCGCATCCGAGAGATGGTAAGAACACCTTTGTGGCGTACATGAATGTCTTTTCAAGGACATCAAGGCAGGAGGCTCTGGATATTGCAGAGAAAGTGAGGGAAGAGGTGAAGTACGAGATTCGATAAAGGATTTTGAGAGACCACCGGTTTTAGAACGTTCATAGACTTGGGTCGTTGACAGCATTTCTGGTCTGGAGTTTCCAATAGACTGGTATAGCAGTAGAGGTGTTTGGGAATTTGAAACTATAGATTCTGTTTATGTAGAGGTGCATAGCAAATTGGCTTTCGGATATCTTTGGTCCCATGTAAGCTGTCTTGAAATAGGCGTGCCGTCGCGCAACATAGTTCGTGCCATATAAACAACAACACTTTTACGAGGCTCATTCGCGTTTTATGAGATCATAGCGCATAAGTGAACTCGGGGTTCTCGCGGTCTGTGAGGTCCATGAATTCCTGGCCTTCGATCTTACTGTAACCAGGACCCGTTCGAATAGAAGCCTTGGCGAGATTCTGACGCTTACACCAGAAGTAGATGAATATCATAGTCAAATATGCCAAAATTTGTGCTATCACAACAACCGTGATGGCGGTATGGTATGCAGGCGCGTCGCCCGGTCGAAAGACCTGAGGGCCAATGATCTGTCACTTATCAGTATTTGGCTATCACCATGATACACCCGAGTCAGAAGGACGAAGGGATTCAGGGTTAATAATAGGCATAGATACAGTCCGATAGAAAGCGAATGAGAAGTTTCACTACTTACATTGCCAACACAATAAGCCACGAGATACATAGCTGCAGCAGTTGTTTTCTTCGTCCAGCCTGCAATATTAGAGGATATTAGGCTGAGCACACACACAAAGCCGGTTGACGAAGATCCGTATAGGTAGTATCCCGCGAGTCTCCCTCCTCTATTCTCAGAAGGGAGGAAACGGATCAAGAATAAACCTAATATTGCGAGAAGAGGGCCAAACGAGTTGATCAACTATCTAGTCGTTAATGTTGCGAACCATGCCCCGGCAAAGGCATCAAGACTCACTATACGATTGTTGAATCTACGCCCGAGATATCCGAAACCGAGCAATGTAATGACCTGAACCGCCCCAGCGGGCACACCCAACAGCAATGACTGATTAGGTGTAAAACCAAAGGCGACAATCAATTGCGAGAAATAATTCGTTATACCGCCTGTTAAAATGCCTATTAGCGGTTGCTTGTCGTAAGAGAAAACGTACGTACCATTCGGAATATTTCCAAACAAGGCATATGACACGAAAGCCCAGATCATTGGATCAGTGAGGGCCTCCTTGAACTGGTAGAATTTAAAGTGCTTATTCCCCACGCCTTGTTGATTAACACGTATTCGCTCAACGGCCATGAGGCGCTCATGCTCTGTGAGGAATCGCGCATTCAGTTGGCTGTCGGGCATCCAATATAGGAAGACGACGCCCAGGAGAGCCGTGAACAAGCCGAAAACAAGGAAGATCAATTGCCACCCTTTGATTAAGAGAGGATTGTTCTCCGTCCCTGTAGCAATGCCATATGCAACAACACCGCCCAGTATTTGACCCCATCCATTGAAGCTGAACCACGATGACACCCGAACTCCCTGTTCAGGTGTAGTATACCATTGTGAGGTGAACAGGACGAAGCCTGGGCTCACAGCAGCTTCGGCTGCACCGAGGAAGAATCGCACAGCGAGGGCACCTCCAAAGTCCTGGGTCAAATGGTTAGGACATCCATCGTCATATAATTGGATATGCGTACTACCTTAACGGCAGCCATGAGGGCGAGGATCGAACCCCACAGTATCACATTGAAAGCAGAGTACTTGGCCAAAGGAAGCCGTTGAAGAAGCCAATTGGTGGGCCATTCCCATACAAGATAGCCGAAGTAGAAGATCGATGCAACCCAGTTATACTCGGATACTAAAGTCATCTCTCTTCAGAATACTTTTGTTTTGGTGCCTCTCGCGATGATGAAAGACATACCTCCTATATTAAGATCTGTCTAGATTTAAGGGCCATCAGAATCTAGCAATCTGAGTTTCAGTGTGAGCGACTCACTTTGAATCCCACTATAGATGCGTAGGATAGTGTCGTTTTATCCAAGTAGTTCAACCCATACACGACGCACAAAAGGGGCATTAAAGAGTAATCAATCTTCTTCAACAGCTTCGACTGCTCTTCGGCGCTGAGTATAATTGTCTCGCCCACACTGTCAGAAATCAGCAGTCTGCTATTGCCACTTAGCAAATCCAGAGTAGGCGTCCGAGAGCACACGAGATGAGAGAGTCAAAGGTTAGAATGCATACTGAGCAGTCACAAGTTTCAAGGCTTCATCTGGGTCGTTATCGAGTATATGCTTCGGCGTGTGTTGAGCCTTAGAAGCAAGAGGTTCATGGCTCGTCTCTTTCACCTTTTCAGCAGAGCCATCTATTGACGGCCTTGGATCTTGATCTGCAGACATGATCATATATTCCGCAGTAAGCAGTCGGTCGGTATGCGCAAGAAACAGAGGAGTGATGATCGTAGGCCTAGCGGACTATCCGGCATATATACGTTATCTGACCATCATAGTCCAGGTCCCCTGTCCAGTTATCATTGCTACCTTACTCCGCACGCGTGTACAGTAAGTACGTACTAAGATACCTAGAACCAGATATCTTGGAGCCGTTCGATATCACCATACACTGCTGTTTCTGCTAAGAGTGCATTAACTCCACAACGGGGGAAAAGAGGAAAGACAATAGTTGAGTGTTGATGTTGTTTCATATCCGATATTGTTGGTTTACGATGGACAGCGTAGAGGCTGTTGTATACCACATCGATTCGCTCCAGGTATGATGCGGAGCTTGTCGGTAGCTTTCTTGCAGACAAGTGTCGGTCATCTGATCCCTACTGTGGCCAGCCAGTGAGCCGGCAGTTGATTTAGTCGATCATCATGATAATTTGCTTGAACCAAGGGAGTGGTACGCCTCTCTCTGATCTCTATCTTGGCTCTGCAGGACTCGCGTCAGCCAGGTGGGCCGAGATAAGATAGGCCATCCGCCGCCGGTTTAGGTAAAGGCTGGCGGGGAAGTGGGGCAGGGGTGTTTTTGAGGTTGATAAGATAGGAAAAAGGTAGTTCCTGCCAGCCAATCAAGCTACATTTATGCTCGCCAACCCGATAACCCACTACCAGCGCTGAAATTGGTGCGCACCAAAATTATTTTCGCAGCAGGCGGGTCCACTCATTGTATCGTGGGGTGTCCAATTCCTGCAATCAACCACATTGCGCACTACCAGTCACCAACTGCTCACCTTGCCTCTACGACCAATCCATCACACTCCAACCCGCCAAACCCAAGTGCAAAAATGGATAAGCAACCCGTAAAGCTCGTCAAGGTCACCCGCGTCCTCGGCCGTACCGGTACGAACAGCCAGCGCTTTCTAGCGATGTGAAGGGCCTAGGATGGGAGGCTAACAGCAGTCAACAGGCTCTCGCGGTGGTGTCACCCAGGTTCGCGTCGAGTTCCTCGAGGATCAGACCCGTTCGATCATCCGAAACGTCAAGGGACCCGGTACGTCATTTATTGACACGATACACGTGCTCGCGAAGAGTCTCTATTGAAATAAGGGTGCTAACCTACTTTCCTTCCAATAGTTCGTGAGGACGACATCCTGTGCCTACTCGAGTCCGAGAGAGAAGCGAGACGTCTGCGATAAGCGGGGTTGGAGATCAACGATCGGTGGAAAATTTGCAATGGATTTCGGCGTATTCTACGGACTTCCTCGACCAGCCATGATGCGTGCTGTCTGAGTCGGATACCGGACGATCGAATGCTTAGGGATTAGCTGCTGAGCCGATCCTAGACCATTCTAGGGGCACGATAAATGATGCAGATCATGGGGATAGACTGGCCAGCAGATAGGCGTTAAATAATGACTCCTTGATCGGTTCATACATGGTTGGCGCAAATTGACATATTGATTCGGAACGAAACAATAAACCATCTAGATTTCTAGATGTTTGAAGTCCGTGCCGAGCTTCTATTCGTGATATGAGCAACCTCTTTCATGCTGCACAGGCTCAATACTCCCGTCCACGCCGTTAGAGAAATACGGTATTCCAATCCAGCGTGTCGGCCTTTTCACATGCTATAGAATCTTGCTCACCAAAAGTCCCAGCAAACACATAGCAAACTCCCAAAACAGCCGGTTGATTAGCATAATAGTGAAGCCCCTGTTTGATTAGATTATCGAAGACAACGTAGGCTAGGGTCTTAACTCCCCATTATATCCATTACAAGAGGAGTCTTGCTCTCGCTCACAAGCTGAAATCCGCGAACCCCATCAGTCATACGTATACCCTTCCAACGAGAAGTCAGTACGGACTGTCGTTCAACACAATGTATTAGGAGGATGCTAATTTCCAGATCAATGTCACTCTGCCGCGTATGAACCATGTATGCATTTCAATTTGGTCTATTATATATGATAGCTTCCATCAAAGCTTTACGATCAAGTATCCCCATCCAAATATCAGCTGTACACTAATTTTATCTGCACAATTGTGACGGCAGCTGGTGCAACGCGGTTGTCATAATGCACATAAAAGGACGCCGCTGCCGGTATCTTCGCAATATTAATACATAACGCCCCAGCAGGTAGTCATATGTAGTTATAAGGCAAAGTCCAGGGACTTAGTGCCTCCTACTATGTAGATATAAGGATATACCATTAGAAGTTTTAGATTATGTAGTCATCATAGTTCGTGTTATTTGGCCTCAATTTTCTAAGTCACAGGTCATCTCCAACATTGACAAGTATCTGACGCTATCACAGAGAACGGGAAATTGTGACACGGCTATAGGTAGAGCCAGCTACTGCTGGTAGCTGAGGATAGGGAATAGGGGCTGGTTAGGCCAGAGAAGTCTTAAACGTAAAAGAGGAGGCGTGCGTCAAAGACAGGCTTTGGGACTACATACTACTATACAGAACGACAGAAAAAGCAAACCAAAATTATAGAATCTAGGCCTTTCCAGACAACAACAACAACAACAAGAGTTTCAAGACATGTATATTTTAGCTTTACCGTAAGACTAAGGTAGAAGGGACAAAGAGTACCCGAATGCTCAATTCGACATACGAAGACCACATATTTCATAATTCTGAACAATATCGCTTGACATGCCGTGACTACGGCCTTTCCCGAGTGATTTCCGGTCGTATCCGCTAAAGTATCATGTAAACATCTTTTCCCGCATCTTACATACGCGAAATGAACGTGCATATGGTCACCAATACTAAACTGGAGTCATCAAGAGAGGGAACTAACACGTAATAGTGGCAAGCCAGCGCTAGTTATAATGAGAGGAAGCAGATACAAGACAGATGTGATACGAGACCGTTGAAAGTGTTCACGTTATACAAACCATCTATACATCCCGAGCACATGTCTCGGAAATGTGGCATCCGCATGTAGTTGGGAAACGAAGGCCGAGACCACCGCGTGGCGCAGAAACATGTCACACATTGTGGCCAACTACACCCGTCTTGGCATTAATTATAGGCAGTTGGTCTTGGGTGAGTTGTGTATTGCACATGTTAGATCGGAATATATCCGCTGATCGTGAGAGCTACGCTTCTAGCGAAGCCAATATTAGCTCGGTAGAATCCGGATCAGCCAACCCAGATCGCCACCGAACGATGATCAATCTGTAGTCGATCATACGACTAATCATAATCCACCGTACACCACCACTCGCATACTGTATGTAGATAGCATCTAAGTATACTAGGTAGAAAGAAAGGCTATCAAAATCAATAGTGACAGAGGGCAATTTTGTTGATGTTACTTCACAGCAGAAAATAAACTTTAGGAGAATGGTGGACCAAAACTTGGCCTCCGTATTCACATTGCCTTCGTACAGCTACACAACGATGTATCATACAGTAGACTTTGCCAAACGTTAGGAAGAGCTCTAGGCTTCGAATGAGGCCAATAAAACATCCACCAGAAAAGTGAGCCAGTTAAGTGCTTGATTTGCCGACTCTCTCCCTGTTATATAGCAACATGCCAAGTTTATACAAGAATTCGAGGAATATCATTCTGATGGGCGGTAAGAGTCCAAGAGAACGAAATTCTTGTTCGAAAGGAACGAAATGACGCGGATGGTAATGGGGTTTGATTTTTTCCAAGATTGCGTAGAGCAACCTAGTATGCAAGAACTCTTTCCGGGTATCCCCCATTCAATTCGCGTTTGAGACCGCACACGCCGTCCATTGTGTATCCCATGTAATTATCTTCGTCCTTAACACCGAAACAAGATACAAGAATCAGAAAATTTATGCGAGCATGAAGCGATTACGCCACTCGGTGGTGTAGAAACACAATATGCTGTGCCAAAATTCCCCCGCTCTATTGAGAACTCCACTTCCAAACTAACTCCGGCTGGCTTCCCGTCATGATCTTTTACTTTCCAATGGGCTGTTTTTCCATCTCCCACGATTAGGTATTACTGGTCTATAAGAGGATCGTAGGTCATCGACGTGAAGAGTGTCCAGGAGATATGCGCTTAGAGAGCGAAAGCAACCAGACCCATGAGACCGGCGAAAGCAGCACCGGAGAGGGTAGCGACCTTTCCGGCACCGGCGGTGGGAATGGTCGAAGGAGTAGAGGTGGGGTAACCACCGCCAGTACCAACGGGAACCTCAGGGGTGGAGGACGGGTAGACAACGCTGCTGTTAGCGGTTGGGTAAGCGGGAGCGCTGACGGTAGGGTAGGCCGGGGCACTGCTGCTGTTCAAGAGTTAGCAAGACGGATTCTATCCCGAGACGGTAGGATCTTCTTACCAGGTAGAGCAGGCAACAGAAGAGGTGGTGTAGACAGGCACGCTGACAGTGCAGGGGCAGTCAGTGATGGTCAGGGTGGTGGCCTATGCATTATTAGTCGGTGGCTCCTAAACAAAGGCGAATCGTGTCTCTTTATCCTGCCACACATGTTCGATCGAACACTCTGGGCCAGGACTACTGGAAGACTAAATTCGTCTAGACGTGTCGCGTACCTCGGTGACAGTGTAGGTGTTGGTGCCGTAGGTGATCTGGGTAGGGCCAGGGCAGTAGGTCTCGTAAGAGGTGACGACCTGAGTGGTGTAGGTCACATTGGGGGCAGCCGGGTAGGCAGGGTAGCTGGCAGAGACGCCAGCGACGAGGGCAGCAGCAGCGATGGTGAACTTCATTTTGACAGATTGTCGGGTTGATTAAAACTCGGTTGAGAATCGGTAGTCGAGGATTATAGGCGTTGAGTA
The DNA here is from genome assembly GCA_022495065.1 of Xylaria telfairii. Classification (NCBI taxonomy): domain Eukaryota; kingdom Fungi; phylum Ascomycota; class Sordariomycetes; order Xylariales; family Xylariaceae; genus Xylaria; species Xylaria telfairii. The sequence continues at coordinate 82,487 of MU383965.1, read as the reverse complement.
TGTATATTCGTAACGAATGAAATTGACTGTAAAGTCAGGGTTGTATGAATGAGTGACTGAGTGTGGGTGGGTGGGAGAAGAAAGGAAAGACTTGGAGGAATCCATCGAGAAAAGGACTTATATAACAGATGCACACATGAAAGAGCCAGCATGGGTCCCTGTACGTACCTGTGTGTTGTGCCGGTGCACCATGCGGGCTTGCTTTGGGGCGCTTTGATGAGTGTGGGTGGGCCTCGACCTGCGATACCTTCACCCAGGGCACGCTATTTGCAGTACTGCACTAGGCCCCGTGGATCGGGGAGAAGGACCCTCAACCCCCTACAGTATCTGGTCCCGATTTGGGCCAGACCGAAACAGTGGAAAGCACTTGCCATATGCTTGAGCATTTCATTGTTGCTATTTCTTTCTCGAGCCAACGCCAACTGCCCAATCGGGCATCATGATTCTCTTAATTGTCCGGGTTATCTTTATTAGTCGTAATTTGCTTTAGAGATACGAGAAAAGGTGGCTACTATGTACTGCACCCTTTTGCCACTAACTACAACAGGGGACACCTTATATGATATCGTATATCAATGATGAGATATGTTCTGCTATCAACGAGGTGCCATTCCTCCTTGCATATTTTTGTACATTGAGTTGTTTGTCGAGGAAAACGTGTTGATGTGACAGGCTGAGTTACCTGAGATGCCAAGGGAGAGTTCAGCGGACAACGTTGGACCGGGCCTGACCGGGGTTCGCTTTGCGCGCCGTGTCTAATGCAGGTACAGCGAGATCTAAGCAAGGGTTCGTCCAATAGCAGTCCGCGCAACCAGGTTAGTCGCTGCAAGGGAAATTAGCTCGCCACTTGGCCCTTTTCTTATAACCCAATCGGGGAGAAATAAAAGGACTTTACTTTATGTACCTGGTATTAGCTTTCAGTCCATTAAGGAGTTCGAACAACCTTCGGTCGCAAAATTCAGTTACACAACATGCCCGTACCTGGTAAGGAGGAGAATACGGAATAAGGCGGACGACAGCGCCATTTTGAGGGAGTTGATCTTTTTAGCCTGTGCTGTACACTATGCATGTAAGAGCTGTCTACCTTACTATATACGTGTGCCACCTACTTGTACACACCTACACTACCATTCGTAGTTGTATCTCTGGCTAGCCTGTAATATATAGACACCTGGGAAGACCCGTTGGCACGATTTAGTTATGATTCGGAGGTGTACAGCTTGACAGATGATGTGTTGGCCAGATACGGTACACTGAAAAATGCGCTTCTGCAGGTACCAAGACTTTGATCCAGGGGTGACCTACATTCAACATGATGTTGTGATCAATAGAAAAGTGGGACACATGTCAACCGAGTACCTACGGTACTTACGTACGTACCCCTGAGTCGTCACTACCCCATACCTACAGTACCTGTAGTAGCAGTATTTTTAGCCGCCGCCGACATGTTCATGCTCTCCTGTACATACCCAACTCATAGTACCTCAGATTATTGCTGGCCAGTGGGTAATCTATCTTGAGCATGGTACCTGCGTCCGTGATTGTTGAAGATTCGAGTTATGCGATTAACCTTGCACACAATGCATTCGAAATCTTAAGCTGTCGCGTTACGCCCGAGCCACCCAGATAATTACCAGAGATCGTGATGGGGCTGGCCGCGTGTGCAACTTGCCAGTCTCACGTAGTTGATTACACAAAATGAGACATAGTTATAATCCCACAGAGACTATCTACTCTACGACTAAGACAGTTTCCTAGCCATATGGCAACCGCCCATACGATTAAGGTCCCGCGATTTGTCTCAGATGACAACCTGCCGATCAGCAAATCTATCCCATTTCTTTTTGCTATAGTGCTGCAAACATCAAACAGGCTGGTCTGCCAGTTTCGACTAGCGAGATCATAAATATACTAGATTCATCTTTTGTCTAATTATTCACGATAAGACGAGGCGTATGACTACGGCTTCGTTGTCCTTGGACATCTGCGATCGAAGTGTCTCTGACAGCAGACTGGTCCAGACTTACAGGGTCTGAATCAAGAGCGAACAAATTCCATCCCTCTTTGCTTCGCTGTCCAATATGCGTCGTGACTTTAGCGACGATAACTTCATGTCTTGACCATTACAGGTAAGTGTGCATCACTATGCCTATAGTCTAGTACATCCTGAATCGTCATACACTGTGTTGGCGTCGACATGATAGCTAGCCTTAGTTGGAGCATGCCTACTACCGTATGGCCCTACGGGAGGCCGCTTCAACTATTAGGCACAGCAACGCTCAAAGCGAAACGTTAATTCTTGAGGAATGGTATTTTTTGGATATGGCATGGCTACACGGGTAACGGCAATAACCTACTCAGAATCATGGCTCTCCCTTGCAGGATGCTCGATCCCGGAAAGCGAACTATTGCAGCCTTTCGAAAACCAAAGCGGACTGACAGCTTGTCACTGGGCTACTTGAGAAAACCGAACGCCTCACTAAGCAACTGCTATAGATTAACTACCAAAACGGCGTCTTTGTTTGACGGATGTTGAGAGACTTGGGCGTTGAGGTGAGGACTGTAGACTGCTGAACGTTATCCGCAACGTATGTGTCAGATGCCGACGCTAAGAACATTCATCTCGTGATCGATGAAAGCTCATTAGGATAGATCAGCCTATAATCAGGACCCTAGTAACCCCGACCAGGCATATGCATAGTGAAAATATTCAGGTTACATAATTTTATCTCCATCATTGAACGTTCTACCCCAACATCTACCGTAGTTCCACAAATGTCCGGATCAAGGACAGAGTGCTGGATTAAGCCGGTTTCAATCCATGATAATATAGGCAATGTTCATGAATCATTATGATCTGTGCTTAAAAGTTTCTACGCCTGCTTTGAAACTACCTTAGTAGATTCAAGTCATCGGCAACGAGGCAACTTCACAGAGTTTGGGTATTATATTCGAATGGCCTAACGTACTCAATCGCGATATGTCCAATTGAGCGTGGTTCTCAATTCGCCCGCCTTATTGACAGCTTCATGTCGCGTAGTGTATATACGGTGTCAACGAGCCGATGGTTTGGGGGTTCCTGGTCAACTGTTATTTAGAATTCAAGCTATTTGTATTATATAGTGCTACGTGGATATTGAACTTGGTAATCAACAATTAACGACGAGATCCTGACTCTGATATCCTTCGTGGTAATAATGTATTAGATAACACTATGTAAAGCTCCCATGATCCCAAGGCAACAGGCAATTCTGGACTATATCAATACATATGGAAATATTCTAACTGAGTTGCCCTCTCTCAATCCTAAGCCGCGTTTTTAGTTAATAATACTCTAAAGCCCTTATTATATTGTAGCCATCTGCTTAAGCTGGCCTCGGCGCCGTTGAGGGGATAAAGACACCAACACAGCCCGAATGCAATGTCCAAGCTTCATATGTTCAATATTACATATTCCAGGAACGTAAATCACGTTGTGCTGGTTACCGGCGTGTTGTTATCACTAAAAGTAACGCTTGAATATATACAATTGCTTTGTCCAGCAATCCATTGCATGCATACCACCAAGAACGATGACTGAAGGTAGTGAGGGTATTGGACGGGTACGTGCGTGCGGAGATTATTTATTTGCCACCTACATTATAGATACTCAGGTACGTATGATATCTTAGCCGTAAGTATCCTCTTCCCATATGCAGTCAAGCAACCCCACGAGTTCAACATATCAGCCAAGATATGGCCAATTATTAGCACGCATCTTAAACCAACACGTCCTGCTGTACTTGGATTGGTATACTTTTCAAACATTGGTATGAGAGTTGCCTATCTTAAAAGAATCTAAGTAGATTTGCCCATTTATCAATCATATGTCTTTCCTTTCCAACACAGCCACGTAAGAGCAAACAGTAATACTGGCCTTAGGCTTGTCTAGCATCCAAGCACATTGTGTGAGCTTCTCAATTTATTATACCAGCCTTGCAACTTTTGTCCTAAGCTATGCCAGGTGTAAATCCCATTACAACACTGCAAAGGCAAAACATGGACTCATTGAGGGAAAGTACGTATGTACCCTCCCAAATACCTAGGTACTTCTTAAACCACATGCGCTCAAGGTACCTTCCTTGTGTTTACAACTCATAGAGTACCTTCTGTTGTAATTATCCCAGCAGCCGTACCTTCACTTCTATTACACGTACTTCGTTATTGCTCAAGAATTCCCTATATGTTTGAAAGTACCTACGTACCCAGTAGCTTATCAGCAGTCCCTCCCTCCTTGGCTCATTTTAAATATCAGCACCTCGAGTCCTCTACTCCCATACTTGCCTCCACAACAACCTCTCCAGGTATTATCTGCTAACCAGCCTTCAACTCTGAAGCGCAGATTTCAGATCAAGATTGGGCTGTTTACCACACAGCAGTCGCCTGTTGCAGTAAGTTATCCGAGCATCTTCTTTTCGATATATGCCTGGCCTTCTGCAGCCATTGGCTCTGTCTACACCCCCACCCTCTTCCTACTCTTCTTTCCCAACACATACTCCTACGTGCTGAAGCTCTGCCTCTCTTTACCCGCCGCCTTCTCAACCTCCAAGTCTCTTGGCGAACACAGCTACAACTACACATTGGTACACTTAATCCGCGCCTCACCAGGATTTCACACACTGCCTAGGAAGCACTGGTGTTATTCTGGTCTATGATAGAGAGCCTCCCTCTACTCTATTTACTCCTTCTTTTGTCTACCTACATCTCTAACTATCGCAGAACTTGACCTGCTCGGCAAATCTACGCATCACCAACCTCAAGCGAACATTCTCGGTAAGTTCATCTAAGTGATACACTTGTTTGATTGGGACTTTGCGTTCTTTTGTTCGACCGCTATTCTCAAATCCCAAAAGGCTTTACACCAATTTAGTGCCTGCCGGGTTCACTCTCATCTTTCTCTCGACTGCTTCTCGCTCCCCTCACCCACCTCACTCGATCCCTGACCTCACACTCAGCTGATCTCCAACCTATTTCTTCAACACATTACGCTCTGTTTCTAGCCTTGGTTCGCTATCCTCCTTATCTTGTTACCTATTCATACTAACCACCTGGCTATTAAGCACACCATCGCTCAATATGTCTGGTTGGGCACCGGTTCCTCGCAGCAACGCTGGTGAGGCAGAGTGGAATGGTGGATCTGCCAATGACAAGTGGAATGCCGGTCCTACTAAAGACACTTGGAATGATAACGCCGGTGGTAATGGTGGAGACGCTGCCGCTTCGTTCGATGAACGTGATGCGAATGGTTTTGATGCTGGAGGTGGAGGTGGCAACGGCGCCTGCTTCAACTGCGGCCAGGAAGGGTATGTTAACAACAGATATTCTAAAGAATGCTACCATGCTAACTTCTGCTTCCAGTCACAACAAGGCAGATTGTCCAAACCCTCGCGTCCTGAAATGTCGACATTGCAATGAGGAGGGACATATCGTTCGAGACTGCCCGACTGCACCCCTTCATGAGTTTACTGGGGAGTGCTATCACTGCCATCAGGAAGGTCACATGGCCAAGGATTGCCCTACGAAGCCTGCTGAGGTCTGCAGAAATTGCCAACAGGAAGGTGAGCACTACCGTATATCTTTTATTTTCTAATTCTTACTAAGAGATGAACGCGACCAGGACATCCGGCCACCGAATGTGAGAATGCACGAAAGGTCGATCGTTCCCACGTTGAGGAGGTGAACGCTGAAGTGGCCTGGAACAGAATCTCAGAGGCTGTTCAGGAACGCGATATTGACGACGTGAAGGAGGCTATTCAGCAATACGTCAAGGCATGCCCGGAGACTACTTATGCCGAGTTGGAGTCCGCCTTCCGTTCGCAAGATATCGGAGTGTATCTGATCGCAATGGAGAGTCAATCGATGATCTCCACTCTGACGAACATGGACCTCCAAGGTAACTTGAACAAAAAGTATCGAGTCAATTATCGATTCGATCCGAAACCAACTCGCCCTCGTGAGAGAGAGCTCTGGCCCAGTGTTGACGAGAATTTGGAGCGCTTGGCCGATGCTGGTGATCCCGTTAGCAGAGGCCTGTCCAAATGCACCAACTGCAACGAGCTTGGCCACATCGCCAAGAATTGTCCGCAAGAGAAGATGGAAAGAGAGCGCGTTGTCATCATGTGTTTCAATTGCAACGAGCCTGGACATCGCATCCGTGACTGTGAGTATACGAATGTTGGTAGGTTTAATATATTGACTAACATTGACTAGGCCCTCTAGATCGTATTGATAAGTTCGCTTGCAAGAACTGCGGGTATGTTCTCTTCAGCGAAGCTTTTATTTCCAGCTGTGAATCGACGAATACTAACCTGATGATCGTGCCATAGCAAGGGTGGACACAAGGCTGCTGATTGTTAGTAATCCCGCATCTCAAAAGCCTCTGTCTGTGAACAACTACTAATATTTCAGTAGGTCCCGAGCCTCGTGTTGCAGGTCCTGATGTTGAATGTCGCAAATGCGGCGAGAGTAAGTCTATTCAATGATTTATGAATATTGTGCAGCTTAGCTAATTCAGCATAGCGGGCCATTTCTCGAGAGACTGTCCTCAGGGAGGTGGGGATGGTCCACGGGGTTGCTTCAACTGTGGCCAAGAAGGACACTCGGCTCGCGACTGCACGGAGCCGAAGAAGATCATCTGCCGCAACTGCAACCAGGAAGGTCACACCTCTCGAGATTGCACCGAGCCCAAGGATATGTCCAAGGTTCAATGTCGCAACTGTGACGAATATGGCCACGGCAGTCGAGAATGTCCCAAGCCCCGCGACTGTAAGCAATTAGCAGGCTTAGTGACTCTGCTTCAAAGTGATGTTGCTAACATGATATAACAGATAGCCGCGTTCAATGCCAAAACTGTGGTGAGATGGGCCATACTAAGGTTCGATGCAAGAAAGAGACGGTGGCTCCTGACACCTTTGATGGTGGCAACGACGGTGTTGCAACCGGAGGTGGTTTCGGCGAGGGAGCTGGAGATCCAGCTTCAAGTGACTGGATGAAGGAGGCCGCCACTAACGCGGGTTCTCGTGTGAACAATGAATGGGATGCGCCTGTTACTGGAGGACAGAGTGCTTGGTAGATGTCTCGGGGGTCTAAGCCTGCGTTTTTTACGTTGATGGGCTGTGAACGGGTTTGCATGAGGGGTCGGCCCGTATGTTTTCTCTCGGTTTGGTTTCGTGATCTGATTTCAAGAGATATCTCGGTTGACTACAAGGGACCGGTAGTACCGCCTTGTCGTCATGATATTCTCAATCTGCTTTAGGAGATGCATATCACTCACTATTCTCTCTTAGATGGAGAGTTAGGCAAGGTAGCAGTACCTTCAATGCATAAAAGTTCTGATCTTCTAATGGCTATGATGCAATAATACTTAACACCATATTTGTAGACAAGGAGTTTCTCTCACTTGAAGCCTTTTAATCAACCAATGAGACTTGCCTTCCAATGTTTGTAGTGTTGTGTTGACTTACCTCCTCTACAGTACCTACTGTACATGTAGGTATGTTGATCACTAAATTAGCCTGCTACAAGTCCTAACGCGTGGCGTTTCAGCCACAACTTAGGCTCCAAATCCAAGCCACTTACCAAGTAGACTGCCCCGCACTCTCGTGGCAGGTAGCGGGCGCAGTGTACCTGCATAGAGCTTGCCCCGCGTCATTACGTCTGAAGCTGAACGGAGCGAGGGGTCGTGATGTTCAGGCAGACAGATATCTAATAGGCGTCCGTTTTCTTATAATACTCGCTGTTCTGGTGGTTTCACCCTGAGGTCTAGATATCTTGACTCTTTCTCTAAATACCGATTTTCTCTTTCTACTCCCCGCGCTTCATACGTCAAGATGCCTATCACGATCGAGCAGACCTTGGCTGCGTCCCCAGTGACAGCCCGAGGACAGCAGACACAGCTATCTACCGACCCTACAGGCACGAAAATTGCCTACGCAGTGAGTGATTCTATACTACCATCGTATACCCACTGCTTGGCCTAACGATCAAAAGTCTGGTAAATCGATATACCTGCGTTCCATCGATGACCCATCGGACTGTCTACAGTACACCGAGCATACTGCACAAACAACAGTTGCCCGGATCGCGCCGCTGCCCAATATCGTCCCAGAATACAGAATCGCGAGCGGAGACGTAACTGGATTGGTTCGAGTATGGGCCTCGACAAAAGACGGAATCAAAAGAAAGGGTGCGTTTGGCTGCGTCTAGAGGTTACTGTGTGCGAACCTAACTAATAATACTTGGTTGAAGATGAGTGGCCGGCTTTCTCGGGACGAGTAAACGATATAGCATTTGCCAGCGATGGAGACCGAGTCATAGCGGTTGGCGATGGCCGTGAAAAGTTCGGGCATGCCTTCAACATTACCGGCGGGAAGGTGGGAGAAGTGACAGGCCACTCTAAAGTCATCAATGCCGTCGCTATACGACCCACGGAAAGGACAGTGCGCGCTATTTCTGCCGTGACAGTGAGCGATGATGCGTCTGTATGTTTCTTGGGGAACGTCCCAAGCCCCCTTCAATTCCAGTCCAAGGCGGACGGCCTGCACAAGGGCTTTGTGCTTGGCACCGCGATTTCGCCCGATGGCAGCAAACTTGTCACTGTGGGCGCCGACAAACGGATTCAGCTGTACCTATTCAACGAAGGGAAAAGTCCAAAGGGCTTTGACCATGCAAGAACGATTGGTGAGGGCCAGCATACTGGAAGTATATTTGCTGCTAGCTGGTCAAGTGACTCCAAAAGATTTGCCACTGCCAGCGCGGACCAAACAGTCAAGGTGTGGGACGTGGACTCTGGCGCAGTCTTGCGGACCTGGAGATTTGGCGGAGATGGTGGCGTTAGCATTGATGACCAACAAGTTGGCGTTGTCTGGCCTCAAGGACGAAGTGATGGTTTGATTATTAGCCTCAGTCTCGGCGGTGATCTAAACTACCTTAAAGAAGAAAGTGACAAGCCAGTCAAGGTCGTTCAAGGGCACAACAAGAGCATCACAGCCATGGGTGGCGACGGCCAAACATTGTGGACTGGAAGCTTTGACGGCAAGGTTTGTACCTGGGATCTAGCTTCAGGGCTTGGCACAGTTGTCGATGGTCAAAGCCACACAAACCAGATCACGGACTTCGCATCAGCATCGGGACAGGCATACAGTGTTGGCTGGGACGACACGCTGCGCACAATAGATGTGTCCACAAAGACGTTTGCTGGCGAGGCTCCGAAGCTTTCTGCGCAGCCCAAGGGCGTTGCTGCGGCAGATGGTCGTGTTTATGTCGCCACCATAGCTGGTGTTGAAATCTACGAGAAAGGCCGGCTTGTAGGTAAGCTTGACATCACGGACTCGCAACCGACCGCCATTGCGGCGCGTGGCTCGCTTGTTGCTCTCGGTACAAGCACCAATGCAGTTCGATTATACAAGATTGACGGGAGCAACAAGCTCACACAGGTAAGCGAAACAAAGGACTCAGTTGCGCAGATCTCGGCTGTGGCATTCTCGAAGGATGGGTCTCTACTCGCTGCCGGTAACCAGAACGGCAAAATCTACGCTTACAAGACGGACGGCCTACAACTCGTCACCGACCGGTGGTCTGCACACACCGGTCGTGTTACGAGTATTGCCTGGAATGACGCAGGCACCCAAGCCGTCAGTGGTGCCCTGGATACTCACGTCTATGTTTGGAGTCTCGCGAAGCCCGGCGCCAGAGTCAATGTGTTGAACGCACATAAGGACGGGGTAAATGGTGTGACTTGGGTTGGCGAGAACAAGATTGCCAGTACTGGTGGCGACGCAGCAGTCAAGATTTGGAACGTCTCGGGAGTGCAGTAGATGAATAGCGATTCGATGACGCTGGCTTAGGTTGCGTATATGAGATGGAAGAAAAGCTAATGAGAGATGGAGAATGATTACATGGAATACGGAGACTGGCGTAGCATGAGTAGCCTTTGCGTATAGAGAGAGAGAGAAAACGCGTTTGCCTACATCTATAGAGAACCGCGGAAAGCGGTTTCGGTGGAAGAGAGCTTGCTAGTAGAGCTTGTTAGTTTGTTCATACTTGTTATTGAACATGTCGATGTAACGATCTAGTTCCTCCAGACTATTTGCAGTTTGCCCATCTTATTAAATGATGCCCTTGGCACCTGAAGATATGTTGTATTATCATTTACCTGGCTAGGGATCAAACTGAACGTGCATATAAGGCGTAGCTACAGCACATGCATAACCTTTGGCATGGAACTGTTAATGCCTTGATATCTACTTAGGCAGGGGTCTACCAATCTTTTAGACGTGAGCGCGGCGGCGGCCCATCTAGACGCCTCCTTTTTGGTGTGAATTATGCACTTCAACGAAGTTCTCCAACCCAGAAAATTGGCGTTAGGAGTTCAATCCGAGGTGATATTCTCAATACATGTTCTTGAGTAGAAAGCTCATTACCGCTAGGACCTTCACCCCCCTTTAACACGAAGACTCACGAACGAAGCCAAGGAATAGGGGACTGCGAAATAAGATGAGGACGAGAGAGAGACGCGCCGCGAGTGGTCTCGTTTGCGCTCGCAGGCGGCCTGGGAAAACCGCCCGGGGCGCCGGTCCGTCGCATCCCACTGGCCTGGCCAGGCCACGCCTGTAGCGAACACGAGATATCTGCCACGAGATGGGACCGGTTCGGAAATAAGCGCCTTGGGACTTACTTACTTGTGAAAATATGAGTGCTCGTGAATTCGATATCGCGCTCGGGGTCGAGGGTTGTGAAGTAGGTAGTGTGGTGTAGTGTCGAGGCGGGCGATATCATACGATGGGTGCTTCGTCGCCACATGCATGTGAGGTCTTCTGCAGCAGTCTGTGGGGCGGCGGTAGGTCGTCGGTCACGGGCGTGACACTCGAGTATCTAGACGGCGAGAAAACCTGCTTCAGAGTCGCGCTTCCTTGTTTTTTTTTTCTTCAGTTGACACGTCCGTTCAGGGGATTTGGTACCGATTTCAATTGATCCTATATCAAATAGTGTTCTTATCTATCCCGACTTCGTCCTTGTCGTCGCGGAGCCCGATGTCGAAGGTCGCCTTTTAACATAAGAAAAGAGTTCGAGAACATCACGGCTTCTTATATAGTCTAGTGGTCATTATATATAACAGGCTACTATATTCATTCGGTCAAGCCCGCCTATATCCATCCGACTATATATATGTTCAACCATCGATGCCCTAAAACGACACTGGCTATGAAGAGCAGCTGCTTTTCGTCGACGAAATAATCCTGATAGATGTATTAACCAATCCAACCGTCATTAACAAACCCTCCGAGGCCCAAACGTAAAACACCCTTTCTTAGTCCCTGTCTATCCTAACTCCTTTGCTGTCCAACTGGTATAGATATATGTTTGCGAGGAAAATCAAATACGAATTACACATTACGTGTCTATGATGGCGTGTCGCGACGAAACGAGCCACATGGCAATGCAGCAAGAAGATTACCAGGCGAACACCATCAAGGCAGGGTTTAGAACGACAGGGAGGAGGAAGTGGCAAGCAACCAGCCAGCCGAGAGGGAAGATGGATGCGAAGTAGGTGATGCGCCACTCCAATGGGAACCCATAGATACCAGCAACGATGAGGCCAACGGTACCGAAGCAGAAGACAAACGTCCCCTTGAACTTTTTGATCAACTTGGGTATCTCGTCGAGGAAATTCACCTCTTCGATTTCCTTCGCCGTCGCGCCCCAAGTCATATCGATGCCGAAAAAGTGACACAGGATTGCCTGGGATACGTGTAGTGACAAACCACCCAAGAAGATACTCATGACGGGGATCCATTTAATGTTGTCCCAGACTAAAAACGAAAATATTAGTCTTGATGGCTTATCTACAACACAACAGGGGAGGAAAACTTACAAGCTCCAAGGAGTGACTTCTGGTTGAGACGGTAGCGCAGGATAGCGAGCGCGACATTACCAAAGCCGGTAAATACGACAATGACGGAAACGAAAATAGCGAAGGAGTCGAGGTAGTACTTGTCGTACAGACCATAGAAAAAGCCGGTCAGGAAGTAGTTGAACAGGGTGATGATCCACGAGGCGCCGATGGCATAATACGTCCCGATATAACTGCAGATGGTCATCTTCTTGGGGAGATGGATGCTGGAGGCCAAGAACTTCCGGAAGAGCGGTGTGATTGGGCCTCGCGTCGGCCAATATCGCAGAGGGTGAAACATCAACTCATTGCAACCATAAGCGTATTTCTCCCAACGCGCTAGCTCGTCGTATACGGTCAAAGACACTCCTTCTTGGAACCCTTCACCCGTGTACGAGGCGAAACGGCAGCTGTAACCGGCACATTGGAGTCGGAGAGACATGTCGAAATCTTCCGAGACATGGTATTCGGACCAGAACTTCTCATAACCGTCTTCATCGCGGTACGAGGCGGCGTCTTGTACGGCGGACCAGCGGAGGATGGCATTGTGGCCGACGAAAGGGACAGAATCACCGATCGACACTGTGTAGGTAATAGCGGAGTAGATTAGGTTGGTGAACCACTCGACACTTGAAGTGTATTAGCTTTATGCATTGATGAAGTAGTACTCATGGAATAGAGACTTACCCTCCTTCGAAGAATGATTCGCTGACTCGCATGACGCCCGAAGAGAACTGTAAGATTGCAACCTGAGGAGCTTGTTCCATCTCGCTGACGGCATCTAGCAGACAATCTTCGGGCACACGGGTATCCGAGTCGATAATAAGAATGTAGTCACCGATGCGAATGTTACCTTCAGCCCAAGTACGGCCTTCATCATCTTGCAAGATTTCAGCAAGGCACCGTTCATAGGCGGCATATTCATCTTCCTGTGTCCATGTGATGGGTCTTTGAATCTCGGCCAACTTATCCTCAACGCGATTGCTCACCATCAAGGCATAGTTCATGTTTGATGCCTTCTTGAACTTTCCGCGACGCTGGAATGGTCGTTCTCCGTTCTCGGGGTTAGGGTCGTGTTTCGGTCGAGATACCCAACCAATGTTATTTTCATCGTAGAATTCGCGACGGGCCTGAGCTTCTTCGGCTGAGATGAGCTGCATACCATCATCATTGACGAAGATATTGGCAGAGCCACCTTGAAGCTCGTATGTCGATATACATTGTTTGAGCGACTGGACGGTTGGAGTAATGACAGCTTTCAAACCTTCTTTATACACTGGCATTTGGATGGTAACGTGTGGCAACGTATGATGCTCCCGATCGAGCCGCTTTGGCGGCGATCCTGAGTAATACTTGCTGTTCTGGGTGACGGCGGAAATGGGTCCGAAAATTTCGAAGAAGTTAATAATGATGGTCTGGAAAAAGAAGTAGCCAACCCATAGTTGGAGTGGACTGACTACTAGAAGCGCCAGGCGAACATATGAACCATCAGTTGCAACCTCGTAGGCGAGAGCCCTGTAACCGATGCCTAAGGTGGCGATGGCCAAAGCCACGGTGAGTGCCACAGTGAGAGCACTGGTGAGCTTTATCCGCCTGTCCGGCGAGTCGGCGGCAGCTTCAAGATCAACCGGCGCGACGTCTACAACTGGGCCCTTTTCACCTTTCTCGCCTTCTCCCTCATCGTCTTCTTCATTCCCTGTTCCCCATATCATCCTCATCAACTGGCGCTCCAAAGCTTCTGCCCTAGCGAGGACCTTCTTGGGTTCATCATCCCAAACGACCATAATCTGGAGGTCCTGAATGAATGCAGCAAAGTGATGCTTCTGGCACCGAGGCAGCTCGCGCATACTCGGCAAGACTTGGAGTCGCAAACCGTCCGGCAACGGAATATATTCGTAAGTCGATCGCCTTGACGCCAAAATCACATTGATCACTCTCGTGTTGACAGTCATCGCACACTATAGTTGGGGTTAGCAGCTATTAACTGGCAGAGATGGCGTGGAGACAATTACATACCCTGACGTTGAGCTCCATTGCCATGTCGTATAGACTGTACTTCATCTCTTGAAGCTGCGGCGGGCAGCACGCATAGTTGTTCCTCCCCTTCTTTAGGACGACACCCTCACCCGGCAGTATACCCGTTGCATATTGCCTTTCTAACTGTTGCTGATAGAGCCAGCTGCACATGACATCCGCCTTGACGTCGATAAGGCTTTCTCGGGCATTTCGAAAGTCACCAGTGGGGTATAATGAGCCGCGATGAGACGAACCTGGTCGTGATTCCATCGGGGTGCCGGGAATGGAAAAGTTGGGTGTAGCCATGGGTGCGGCTCTCCCAGAAACAAGCTGCTCCATGCCGGTCCCGCTAACTTCCGACACCTTCTTGCCACGGCCCTTCTCTTCCTCATTTTTGCTCTTACCGGGAGCGAAGTACGACTTGAGGAAACTCATGGCGACGATGAGCCGTGAAGCAAAAATGAAAACGAGTGGCTACGACTTCGCTCTGTGCTTGCCGCCTCTCCCCAGGTAGTAAATCAGAGGAACGAAGTAAAGAAGAAACGGCAGTGGTACCAGTTATGAGGGGACAGGGGGAATAGGTTAACGGGCTTGGGTTCCAACCGGGCGTCTGGGCGGACACAGCACGAGACGAATCGGACAGCACGGTTAGACCCCTGCGGCTAGCTGCACACTGCAGAACGCTATCAGTTCTCGGCTGGGGACGTATTCCAGCCGCACGAGCAGTTTGGACACTATGTGGTATTGGCATCAAGAATGCGTTAGCTGATGAGAGGTGTATACTAGGCGGATACGTGTGTCGCGTGGGTCGACCGACGCCTCGACTGGTCGACTGGCCGGGTACCTGAACCAAACAGCCACCAGATGTTGCGCTGACCTCGCAGGCACCCAGCTTCAAAACAACACACAGGAAGCTGTGGGTAGGAGAGAACCTTGTACTAGGATGTCCCATTCCATCCCGAGAAGATGTTTTGATATTGACGAATACTCAATATTCGCAGCATGGTACAAGTCAGAGAGGACAGTTCGTGTGGTAGAAAAGTTCCGATATGCAACGGTTCGTTGGCTAGTTTTGGCAGGATGGTGGGTTATACCCATGTACGATAACATGGATGGCACTGCCTAGATAGGTACCTATAGGCTTGATGTGGTTAGCATCTGACTGAGGGAGGGGGGAATCGAGACAAGTGGCTGGCTACATGATAACGTCAAAAGTAACGAGGTTAAGCGGTAATATCAAGCCTCTCTGGAAGCTTGTATACCTTAGGTAGGCAAGGCATCATAAACATTGCCACGCTAGAAGATGGCGATTAGTATCTTTCTAGCGCACAGTAGTTCGCGACGGCGGCATTCTACCTTGTTCAGCGGTGCCGACACTACACGTGTAAGCTGAGAATAGCTTTTTATAGTTCACGTCACCTCTGCATGATACGATGCAAGCCACAAACGGAATGTCCTGTCCTGTCCTGTACGTAGATAGATAACGAGCAACATTGCCAATAAGTACAGCAGAAGGAGGCGAGGGCCTGGCGACGTGGGATTGAATCGCCACTATCTACTGTAGAGGATGGGCTGAAGCCGAAGCGAGAACAGAATTGCGTTGTGCATGAGTGGCTTGGAGTTTGAGGAACGTCTGAACGGGACGTGAACGGGGGCTCGACACTCCATGGCTACGACGCCGCTAGCCGAGCTGACCGTGTCAAGTGGAGACTATCGGAAAAGTGATAGTGTCAGAGGCTTTCTCCTAGCGCCCGCATCCAGACCATCTTGGCCTTTGGTGACCTCTTTGTCTACTTATTAATTGATTGCATCATGGGTGCAATCCCAACACCCTTTCGGTATTGGCCTCCTCACAACTCTCGGAGACGAGGACGATTCCTTGGTTTCGGGTCATCCACTATGTTCTGATCGCACTTTACGGCTCCAGGTTTGGGGAGGAAGCGAAGCAGCATCGGCGGCATATACTGCGTATGCAGGTGTTGCGGCACACCTGCTGGGGTGGGCTCATGAATACGAGAGATGACATCCCCTGCATCCAGCCCTTTGGCCCGCTTTCCGATAGCTCTCCCGGCCCCCATCTGCAAGGGAGGAAAAGTTGTTAGTTATCGTAGTACAAATACGACTAACGATATCGCGACAATACGCCATAGATAGGGAAACATTTAAACACAGATATGATCAGCACTACCTAATATGGATGTCACGGTGTGTACGGAGGTCTGGTTCAAAGTTGATGAATATCCTTGGCAATAGCACATAGTGCAAATTAAATAAGCAAAGCACGGTCTGGCAGCTTGGCAGGGTGGCGTCGGGCCGCTAATAGCCTAGCTTGACGTAGGCCTGCTGCAGCTAGCGTTATTTACGCCCTAACCACAAAGCGCAATTAGTGGCCTTCTACTTGGCAGGCCGTTACCGGTCCGAAACACTGCCTACCGAGCCGTCAGACCGTATATAGCTTATTTAATTTGCACTATATGCTATTGCCAAGGATATTCATCAACTTTGAACCAGACCTCCGTATTCACTGCCCTACATAGTATACCTAGGTAGTATTTACAGTGGAGTTACGAAGGAGTCCCACCTGCCAAGAAACCACCAGTCTAGTGCGGCTTAGCGCTATTGGCCCTCCCGAACGCCCTAACCTGTGCCTAGCTAGCCGGCAGATAGCAGATCGGCTAGACCTGAATTCTGACCTGACCATGGTAATTGGTCCGGATCGTCACGTATCGTATCGAAGCAAATCCAATTGGCATCAAGCTGGGATAACATAAAAATACGCAGTAGTTCGCCTAGCCTTTTCGTAGCTCACCAGCTAGGTTTTTTTTGCGTCTGTCGCGTTTTCATAGGGATTGAGTGTTGACGCTGACTTGGTAAATGCCCAGCTGAACCCTGTTTTACTCACCTTCGGCACGGCTCGCACGGTCTGCTTAGGACGCGGGTAGGCCCATAATGTAGGAGAGGAGGTACAGATGGGAGATGGATTAGATAATTCAAGCTGCATCGATGGTTGGTATTGAGGATGGGGTTTTTCTAAGCCCCACGCCTACAGCATGCCGAGTATCGTGTAAACAAGCCCCCTCTTACGAATCATTATCTATAATATGCACTTAGTCTTCTGCAGTGTTGTCGCGATGAGGCATTAAGACAACTGCAAGTCATCATGTAAATGGATCTAAGGGCCTTGTTTGCAACGATTAGCAGTCGGCAGGAAATAAAACATGGATCGATGGGAAAGGCAACATGGGCCTAGTCAGCAATCAAAGTTCTACTGAGAGCACATCTCGAAGGTACTGCCCTGTCTGACACAATGACCTCGTTCCCTACGAATAATGACAAGACGTTTAAACCCAAACACCTATCATCTCCAAGACTTGATTGATAAGTAATTTTTACTATTGTAGGTACCACCTTCCATTATATGACGCCTGCCAAGCTCGCTAACCCCTCTGGTTTCCGTTCAAGAGAAGCGTTATAACAAGTAGACAACATGATACTTAGATGGGAAGATAGGGAGTTGGCTTCCGCGCGTATGCTGGTCTGAATGCTACCCTATGCTTACCTAGGTACTTGCAATCTCACACCCTACTTAATGTCGAGTACACCACCATCCGTGTATCGTATTGAGTTCAACGGCCCTCGGTCAGAAGCACTAAAGCGAGGGTTCCTGGCGACGTGCTTGTGACTCATGATAGCCGAGTAGAAGAAGCAATGGGGTTGAAACTGCCACCCACCAAATACTTATATTTCCCATACAGTACACGGGTTTCTAGGACATCTTCTAAGTCAGGTCACCAGATCCTCTGTCACCTGCTTCTTCTGATACAGTGATGTATTTCGTTTTCCTCGGAGGTCTATAACTGCAACGCAGATTAGAATTACACAGCCGCCACCAAGCTACTCCGAGACAAACCTGCTTTCGACTCGCGCAGAATATGAACTGCTAGATCCAACCGTCTTGTACACTACAAGGAGGCGGGTGTCTGCTATGTTGCAGCCCATCTACTATAACGGCCGCTTGTATTGCGCACAATCCATACACGCCTCGCTCTCCCTTTTTACTCCCTTTTTGGCTAACATTATCTAATTACATGTAAGTAGTATAATGGGACGCTTCCGTTATAATGTCGAATACATCTGCAAATTCGGTTGCTGCAGGAAGCAAATGATAAACAGCCTCCCCAGGTATGTTATGAGTAACAGTAGGGGGAATTTGGTGCTCATTTATATCATCTGACTTGTACTCGGTGACTCATAAGACCTGATATCGTATGCCACTTGTCCTTCTATTTCGGCAACCTCAATGAAATCTGTGTACATGAATATTCCATTCCGAATAATAGCGAAACTAACATTAGTTGCATGCGATCGTTCACTCGAAGCAGATCGTAGCTGCTCGACTATGAAGGTGCTCAGCGAGTGCGATGGGTCGTACTTCTGCTGTGAATACCCCTTGAACGTCTTAGGAGAACTGACATGGCCATTGGTGATGCAAGAGCCGCTTAGCTGGTAAGATCGAGCGTCCGTCGTACCACCATCAGAATGAGCACACCTCAAGGCAGTTGCTTGATGGGGGGAACCTGGTGGATGTGCGTAGATGCGGTCCGCTGTAGATTAGCTTAACCACACGCGCTTTTCAGATTACGAGGCGACTGGAATGAACGCAAACCGAGAATTATAGCTAGTAGTGGAGTTTTAAGAAACAGCCACTTTAGGTTAGGGTTTATGAACGAGAAGGCGTTCGGGTTTAACGAAACAGCGAACATCCTCTGTCGTGCAGTGTAGCCCAGCAATTTGAGAAAATAAAGGGTTCTATGATACCGCAGACGTCGACGTTGTGTTTCCACAGCCCGGATGCGGTGTTGTCGCTAGAATAGGCACGGCTAGCTGTTGCACGCTAGGGTCTGTTGAAGCAATCCTCGTTGTTGGTGTGTTGAGTCTTGCCGATTTCCAAGAGAGTTTGAGGAAACAGCTCTTGGAATCCTCAGGTCGCGAACAAAACTGAAGATCTTGAAGAAACAGCTTCAGTTGAGATCGAATAACGTTGTCCCTTAAGCTTACTTTCAGACTCACCTACTTCTTTTGCATTCCATTCCTTATAACCTCTTCTTATGTGAAACTTTGAGAACCCTTTAAACAAACAATGTGAATCATCTTGGGAGATTTTGGGGGGCGATCGATGTTATATAAATTTCACCGAGGTACGGATCCGTACCTGCTGGCCTGCCTAGGTAGATTGAATGAAGGGTCTTGTGAGGGGAAGCTGTGCGGGGAGAAGTGCTTAAAAGTGGAGCCTCGTCGTCATTGTGGCAGCAATTTGTCCGTACCTAGGTAGTTGAAAAAAAAAACGTCCCTAAGGTTAGGTAGGTCCGGAGGCACAATGCTGCCGAAGCTAGGCAACTGCAAGGGACCTTTAGAGAGGGGAGGGCACTAATCAGAACGAACCTTACGGGCTTAGAGTCGCCGCTAGAGGTTGAATTAGTGTTTCAATCGGTAAGGCGAACAATGTGCTGCTTCCTGAGCCAGTGGAGATCGTGAAGGCTTTATGCACTTGCACGGCTGCGTCCCCTGACATCATTCTCCATCTTTCATGACTCTACCTAGCTCGCTGCAGGTCACAGGGCGGATAGAATGTCAAGACACTTTTTCATTTGGCTCACAATCATCACAGCCTACTGACTGCTAGGTCATGTATCTATGCTACGCTATTCGAGCGACCAAGTACTTAGTCATTCACAGCTTGCGTCGAGAGCTTCCCTATGCCTAGCTATCATCTAATGACCCCCTGACCTCGTACTTCTCGCTCTATTTGCTTGTTCATTGTCATACGGCGAACTGGCCGGAACTGCAGAGCCCGCCGGATTGAAGAAATAACCATTACTGGAATTGGCGTTGCGGGCTGCTTTGAATCGTCAGTGCTAGCTTTATTGACGATACATTCTGAACACCCACCACACTGCCGATCATCAATTTCCCATCCAATCTACTCGAGAACACGAAAACACCCCTGATCAAAATGTCCAACTCTATCGGGGCCGGCCCGAGCAAGGCCCCTCCTCCCTCCGGGTCGAGTGCTGTTAGCGAAGACTTGAGTGTCTTCGAAGATGCCAGAACCTATTACGCCTCCGAAGCCCGACATACAGATCGGCACCACAAGCGACATAGCAGTCACTCTCACGTATGGCGTACCCCACACTGGCCAAAATAAGATGCCTAACAAATTTCCAGAGTAGCATACGTCAAGAGATGGAACGTCTGGGCCTCCAGAGTAGGCACAGACGCGGTAGTCATGGTAATCCCGTCCTTGGTGGGCAGAATTCTCTGGCAGAGGACTAACCGAACCTTATTTCCTAGATGAAGCCAGCAGACCCCAGTCGCGCCAGTTCCTGATAGACGTCGACCACACCCTCGAGAGTCTTCGGGCCCAGGAAGACACGGATAATAATATGCAAATCACCATTGAAGATACTGGTCCGAAGGTATGCGACTGGGTTGGTGATTCAGGTCTCAGGTTCAGATACTAAGTGGTTTTATCAGGTGCTGTCTGTAGGGACTGCCGCGTCGGGAGGCCACAATCGTTTCGATATCCGAGGAACATACATGCTTTCCAATCTTCTACAAGAGTTATCTTTGGCTAAGGAATACGGGAGGAAACGGATTATTCTGGATATCGGTCGCCTGAACGAGAACCCCGTAAATCGCTTATCGAGACTTATCAAGAGCCAATTCTGGGAGGGCTTGACTCGTCGTATCGATGCCTCGAGTATTGAAATTGCAGCTAAAGACGCGAAAGACTGGACCGACGATCCTAGGCCACGCATATACGTCCCCAGGGGAGCACCAGAGCAGTATGAATACTATCAGAAGCTCGCACGCGCGAGACCTGAGATCCGGTTAGACGTCCAGCTGCTCCCAGAGAACATCACGGCAGATGTAGTACGAGACTTGAATGAAAGCCCTGGTCCTGGACTATTGGCTATCGCAATGGAGGAGCATATCGACCCCAATACAGGAGAAAAGACGCTGGACGGCGTGCCCTTCGTCGTGCCGGGAGGAAGATTCAACGAGCTATATGGCTGGGATAGTTACATGGAATCCTTGGGGCTCATTGTTAACGACAAAGTTCATCTGGCTAAGGCAATGGTTCAAAACTTTTGTTTCTGCATCCGGCATTATGGCAAAATACTGAATGCTACTAGGTCATACTATCTTACGAGGTCACAACCACCATTCTTGACAGACATGGCATTGCGAGTATATGAGAAAATCCAGCACCAACCAGATGCTAAGGATTTCCTCAAAGAAGCTATGATAGCTGCGATCAAAGAGTATTACACAGTGTGGATGGCCGAGCCTCGACTAGATCTAAAAACGGGCTTGTCTAGGTATCGACCGGAAGGCCGTGGTGTTCCCCCTGAGACTGAAGCAAGCCATTTTGTTCACATTCTGGAGCCCTACACGAAGAAGTACAATGTGGGTTTCAAGGAGTTCGTGAAAGCCTATAATCATGGTGAAGTAGATGAGCCCGACCTAGACGAGTATTTCCTGCATGATCGAGCGGTGCGGGAATCTGGACATGATACGTCCTATCGGCTAGAGAAGGTGTGTGCGAACCTCGCTACGATTGACTTAAACTCTTTACTATACAAGTATGAGATGGATATCGCGCGTACTATTCGCAACGTTTTTGACGATCGCCTGGCGATTCCCGCGGAGTGGTGTAGTGGGTCGATGCAACCTGGCCAAGTCGAGACTTCTACAACATGGGATCGCCGCTGGAAGCGACGTCGAGCCGCTATCAATAAGTACTGCTGGGATGAAGAGCAAGGCATGTACTTTGACTACGACACGGTGAAACAGGAGCAATGCACGTACGAATCGTGCACAACTTTCTGGCCGCTATGGGCGGGTGTTCCGGATCCTGGAAAGGCAGCTAAGGTGGTGAATAGTGCTATACCCAAGTTCGAAGCGTACGGCGGTCTGCTCTCCGGCACCGAAAAGTCTCGAGGAGAGGTCAGTCTAGAGCGGCCAAATAGACAGTGGGACTATCCATATGGCTGGGCACCACAGCAGATGCTTGCTTGGACGGGCCTTTACCGTTATGGGTATGCCGATCTCGCCCAAAAGCTAGCATACAAGTGGCTATTCATGGTCACCAAGGCTTTCTTCGACTTCAATGGCGTGGTTGTTGAGAAATACGATGTCACACGTCCGGTCGACCCTCACCGCGTGGACGCCGAGTACGGTAACCAGGGGCTAGATTTCAAAGGCGTAGCAAAGGAAGGGTAAGTTGACATTCGAGCCTAGTAGCATCCACTTCTATTTCTAATATTGCTCATACAGCTTTGGCTGGGTTAACGCCAGCTATGTCTATGGTCTTCAATTCATCAACACGGATATGAAGAGAGCGCTCGGCGCGGTCACGCCTTACGAAGTCTACGAGAGAGCACAACAGGCAAAGGAAGCGAAGTTCTTCGAGCTGGGTGTGTTTTAGTATTAGTTGTTCGTGGCCTGTCTATGGCAATCTGCGGTTTATCTCCGGTTTTGAGGAGCGTGTATGGAATCACTACGGCGTGATGAATTGCTCTGGTCAACAGGAGCTAGATGGGCTAGACAGGGCAACTGGACATGTGCATATTGTAATTCACTAATCAATTAGCAGCTGTTTCTCTCCCTATGGTAGCATAATTTGTAGCTTAGCTAGACAAATACAAGTGATGAGGCAAGGTCTTGTCTTCTCAATGGAATACTATCTCCTTGAACAGACACCATGAGTTGCTATTTTACCTTCTAAGCATGATCCTTAGAACTGCATGGCGTACTGGAGCCCACTCGCCTATTCGGAACCTGTTCAGTTTACGTGTTTATTCAGAAATATGTGGTATAGACCTGAATAAAATTGAAGAGTTGTTTGTCATAGTACCTTGAGCCTGTTGCTAGGCACCGCAGCGAAGCAGCAACAACACACTACACCTTCCCAGCGCAGTCCTCACGTACCTAGCTAGGTACCAAGCTGCCCTTAGTTTTTTTCTTCTTTCCTCTCTTCTCCTCTTCCTACACGTCTCTGGATAGATGCGCATCCGCGAACACAGCAGCTCTAATTCACAGCATTTACTGCACAACTCCCTGTTTGCGCGCAGCCATGGAGAATCCAGACGTGATCCTAGATCCAAACGGCGAGATCCTTGTTATCTTGCGTAACTCGTCTAGCATGTTCAACTCTGATGAAGAGTCTGCACTCCAGGAGCCACTCCAGGAGCCTGCGAGCGACTCGGAGACACGTACTTCGGCAGAGTTGAACAGCCACGAGAGCTCCGAGCTTAGTGACGTGAGCAATGATAGGGTCTATAGATGCTCCTTGAGACATCTATCGCTCTCTTGCCCCCGGGTTGAGAGAATGATGGACGGCCCGTGGCGCGAGGCCAGGAAGATCCACGAGGATAACCTCCACCACTGGGTCGTCGAAGGCTTCGATGTGCAGGCGATGACTATCGTCCTGAGCCTCATCCATCACAAGTATTCCTTGGTCCCGAAAACGGTTGACCTTGACCTACTAGTTGAGATCGCACGCATAGTGGACTATATTGGATGCAGCGAGGTCGTTAAGGATCGCGCCAGCAGCGTTTGGATCCCAGCTCTTAAAGACAGTATCCCAAGATCGTACGGGGCTGAGTTGATGCTGTGGATATGTGTTTCTGGGGTGTTCTGCGAAGAGCGGATCTTCAGAAACTGTACGCGTGTGGCTATCAGGGAATCTCATAGTGGTATTCCTACTCTTGGGCTTCCCATATTACCAGAGATTGCTGGTAAGTGAACAGGTCCTGCGCAGCATTTGACTTCCCAATCTTCCTACTAACTTGAATCTAGGTGAGATTGATCGCTGCAAAGAGCGATTGCTCGACCAGATATTCGATGCTATAGACAGCTTCATAGAAGAGTTATCTACAACGCTCGTGTGTAATATGAGATGCGATTCTAGTAAGTGATATCTGCATTTACTCTCCTTTCGTTCGGCACGGGCATACTTTCCCCTATTCTGTCTCTTCGCTATTGTTGTTTGCCTGGGAAAGTGACACTGACCTATAAAAGTGCGCCTCGGGGTATTTCTCAAGAATATACATGCTAGTTCCCTTAGCCCTCGCCCAAGGAAGCCTTACACAAAATTCAGTGTTCGCTGTGCGATAAGAGCCCTCCACTGCCTACCACCCTTGTCTATTCGACATAACGATGCCGCTTACGAATCCTGGGTCAGAGGGTGGACGGGGTTTATAAAGGCTTATCCTCCCAAAAGGGGATATTCGTCCATGTGGGGAAGTATGAACGAAGACGTGGACGAGAAGGAGATGAGGAGACAATTAAGGTTCCCTCTCCATTGTGGATTCCGCCACTTCCTGACCACGATTCATAGTTTCGAATTCGATCTCGACGGTCTTGACATCAAGGACCTCAAGACCTAGGTCGGCGTGCGGACAAGCAGAACAAGCTCCGCGACCTCCAAAGCCCCCAGACCATACAAGTGGCAGCACACAACGGCACAGCCCGGTGCGCGCGATTCTTCGAGCTACCAAATTCCAACGGAGACAACTTTCATCAACAATGAAGGAATAGATACTGTCTTGACCAAATTAATCGTCCGACTCATACATGTGACCGCCTTTTAATATAGCCCAGTCTTGCCCTAGTGCGACTCCGTAGACATTTTTAGTATTCTGAATGGTGAATCCCCAAATCTTTCGTGAGATCAAGACCCTTGATTTCTAATTCAAGGCCACGCACCGTGGCGATCAGTTCTTCGAATCCGCAACTGTGCTCAATTACCACGATTTCCCTAACCTCCTCCTCTATCTCCTCAACCGGCCTATCACTCTCCCAGTCGTCACTGGCGGGTACTTTCCTCTTTGATTTTAGCTTTGCCCCCTTTCGTAGCATTCTACTTGGTTTCCTCGGCACATTCCAGAAGTCGAAAGGACTCGGGGGAGGTTCCTCGACTTTCACTTTAGAATACCATTCTGGAACCGATAGGCCCTTGATAGCCTTGACCACGCCGCTGACACTTAATCCTTCGTATGGCTCTGTTGGGCGAACGATGGGGAGTGAGTTGGCGCGTAGCTGCCGGATCAATATGCCTAGTAGGATAGCATCGCACTCGGCCAAACATGTCTTATTCTCGCTGAAACGATTGACATGGTCATACACACAAGATAGTATCTTGTCGAGGTGCAGCTGTCGCCGCTGGTCGATTATATCTAGAGTATAAAGGTTAGAAGCCCCGTTTTAATGAGAATGTGGATGGGATGCGTGGGAATTTACCGTAAGCTAGGGACAGTATAGGCAATTCTAATGAAGGAGGATAGTTCAATTTCTCGACAATGGCTATGCGCGTCCAATTCTGAAAGATTGTGGGATTCTGAAATACCCCGGTAATGGAGATCCAGCTATCCCAGTCTTCTTTTGATGAGCTTGGGGTGGAGTTGCTGAGGTGATTCACCCAAATGCTAGCATAGAGCTCCATCACCTCGTGGCAATCGAGATAATCGACTACGCGAGCAATCTGGGCTAACATTCTCAGATCAACAGTCCGTGGGACTCGACGGTTAAGGCCGTGAATGACGCTTAAGATGGTAGAAATCGCGTTCACATCAAAACCATCGAAACCCCAGTGAAGCAAACCGTCCTCGTGAATCTCATTGGCCTCCCGCCAGGGCCCTGTGATCATTTTCTTGACGAAGGTAGAAGCTAAGGCTAGGTGTTTCGAAGAAGCTTTGAACCGCCATTGCTTTTCTTCCCGATGTGAGACTGTGCTAGGCGGGTACTCTTCATAGACGAGGGTCGCATTGTCGGTGGCATCCTCGGGTGGTAGAGGTGATAGAGGAGGAGGAGGTGGTGGTGGAGGTCCAGTCTGATCGAATTCAATCTGCTCAGGGATGGGTTCGTTCGAAGGGGCCTCGGCAACCGTTACGATGACTAGGATGTCACCATCTGGGTCCAGCACCACGTCGCGTAAAGCCATCGTTGCTTAGAACATAAGAGTTGAGAGTAAAAGTTGTCATTTGGAAAGGAAACGCGTATTGATAAAAGCCAGGTATGCTGGGTTGGGCTTCATCGCCGCCTGATGCGCGCGTGCCACGTTGGTGACGCATGTTGTCGTTCGTACACCGGCGACCACTTAGACCTGCAGCTCCGCAAACTCATCAAGCATCTATCCATTAATCGCTTGCCACCTCTGGCAGGCTGCTAGAAAAGATATTTGGAATGAGAGAGGTCTAGCGATGGTGCTAGTCACTAACACCCATTTCTCCTAGAACTAACAGGTTAAAAGCGTAGAGAAGATGATATTTGTTGTAGTCGCCTTGTCGACTTTTGGGGAGATAGAAACTCGGCAATCCTTACGGTAAGGGCAAGTAGAAGCACCCGAGAATGAATTGGTGCAAAGCGCCTATGAGAAGGACTGTATGAAGCATCATATATCACGAGTGGCGCTAGCTGTAAATACCGTAAAACTATCATGGCGGGACGTATTCATCAATTTCGCTACTACTTGCCGGTAGATAGGCGGTCAGCACCAATGATATGGGGTATGTGTGCCATTCGTATAGTTCGTTTTCGAGCATAGCTTGCCACGTAGAAGGAATAAATTGCCTGAACGCCACCGAGTAAACTCTATGGTGGTTATTTTGCTCGGTATAATGCAGCTATTGAGTCGTGGCATCATTTATAAAGCAGAATTCCGTCGAGGAGGACGAATCTGAAGCGCCCATACCTAAATGCAACCGTTGCAGTGCCACTTGTCGGGCTAGAGCGGATGGTGGACACGTCTGAAGATAGATCGTCCACGAGCGCCGCGCGGGATTAATGGTGTGAAAACAACTGCCCAGATATGACTTGTCGTTGTAGACACTGCTGGTAGAAGCTGAAGATATTTTACTCCTTATTAATGTTCCCGTCCGGGACTTCAACCTCGATAAGGCGCTAGGTAATATCCAATTCAAGGCAAATGGGCCGTTGCGGGCTAGGTCGGGTCACAAATACAGTCACCTTTTAATTCAATGGGATGACGCTCCGATCACGGCTGGGTAGTAGCCGTACCTGCTTGGCTATGACTCGTTTGGGTTCAACTGTCATGTGAAATTGAAAACAGAGTTGGAATTTGCGATGCGAGATAACTGACCTGATAACCGCTAGGGTCCTTTAAGCCGAGGCTTGTACGGATGTAGTTTAGAGTGTTTCAAGGTTACGACAAAGCTTGGTAAGGACGTCAAGTGGTAAGGGTAGGTAGGTGTTATTATACTAGCTGTGTGACCGACTGCCCATTGATTTTCACATGCCAGCAACGAACGAAGTGGGGGTCCAATGCATGACGGTTATCTAGTTCAAGCACTATTGTTATTGCTGGATGGACGATTCATTCCAGAAAAAAAGAAGACATAAACGAAGCGATAGAAGTATACAATCTCAATTGTGCTACTCTAGCTCCTCCAACCCTGGAATTTGCATCAGTATTATTATTTTGTGATTTTCCATTATTATGCTAGCATAGTCAGAATGACTGCGTATGGATCGCAAGGTGCAACCTGCACGTAGGCAGGTGCCTCAACCGCAGCATCTATGCCCGAGCTGTGACAAGCAACTGCGTCATCGTCACCTCGCCCCTAGATCCCCATGACCCGGCTGCGGTGTGCCTCAACTTGCCTTGCGGGGGAAGATCTCCACAATCAATCCTCCCGGGGCAGCCTCGTTAGTGCATCCAGAGAACGTCTTCCCACGCTTTTCCTTTCTAGCTCGGCAAACGGGCGAATCACGGCTTTCTCTCAACCCACCAACAGCCACCCGAGAGTCCACCGCGTCCAGCCCGCCCAGGCCTGCCAGGAACTCCCTTTGAGCCGAGGATGGAGAATGACAAAGTCTAGACGTCAGTCAGAAGCCGCGTCGCGTGCTTTTCCGAGGACATGCTCTACTTGTTGCGCCAGCCACATGCAGTTATTGATTGACATTTGGCCTATGATAGGGGGAGGCCACACGGAAGATACCTTGATCGCCTATCCATTTCACGAGCAACAGCATGTACTGCCGGCCCGTGGTAACATCGACGCAGCCGCTTGGCCGATTTACGCCGAGCGATGACTTCCTCCCTAACCGCAGGTGCGCATCAGCGTGTATGACTAGCCGGGCGACGTTCCGAGAGCGGTATAGGTGAAGATGGACACAATACTAAAGCAAGCCCGGGAACCTAGTGTCCAAGGTAGTTCAGTTCATCGAATCTATAAAACTGGGTTGTGGGCTTTAATACCTCCAGGTTGCTATTTCTTTGTCTTTGAGACTTCTCTCCCCATTCCAGAACACCTTGTTACGTGATACCCGCCGCATTCCAACGCATTCGATTGATCAACAACTGTTTCCTGGAAGAGAGAGAGCAATACGCTGTTCAACTCAAGCTTGCTTGACTCATACCTACGTCGGGTGCTTATAATACAAATCCCGCTGCTCACCATGGCGTCAAATAACATGATTAACACGGCCGTCGACCCAAACATCGAAGATGAGCTCTTCGCCCAAGAGATCGAGGCCGTGAAGAGGTGGTGGAGTGAGCCGAGATGGAGATACACCAAGCGGCCGTTCACAGCCGAACAGATCGTCTCAAAGCGAGGACATCTCCAAGTCCAGTACCCAAGCAATGCACAGTCCAAGAAGTTATGGGATATACTTGAGAATAGGTTCAAGGTAGAGAAACCTACGTAAACTGACCTCAATCTCTGGTATACTGATCGTGACGTAGAATCGTGATGCAAGCTACACTTATGGCTGTTTAGAACCTACAGCGGTTACGCAGATGGCTAAATACTTGGATACTGTCTACGTCTCAGGCTGGCAATCATCATCTACCGCCTCGTCATCCGACGAGCCCGGTCCTGATCTTGCGGACTACCCCTACGTAAGCGAAGTAAACACCGTACGTTCTTGAACCAAGGCTAATTGAAAGCAAGACTACCGTTCCGAACAAGGTGAAGCATCTCTTCATGGCACAACTATTCCACGACCGCAAGCAACGTCAAGAGCGCCTTACTACACCTAAAGCCCTACGGTCAAAGGTCGCTAACATTGACTACCTTCGCCCAATTATCGCCGACGCTGATACGGGACATGGTGGTCTGACAGCCGTGATGAAGCTCACAAAGCTTTTTATCGAGCACGGCGCAGCCGGTATTCACATTGAGGATCAGGCCCCTGGTACAAAGAAGTGCGGACACATGGCGGGCAAGGTCCTAGTACCGATTAGCGAGCATATTAACCGACTCGTCGCGATCCGCGCCCAGGCCGATATCATGGGTACTGATCTCCTGGCCATTGCCCGTACCGACGCTGAGGCAGCAACACTTATCACAACGACAATTGACCCACGAGACCATGCTTTCATCCTTGGATCCACGAACCCTCACATCCAGCCGCTAAATGATCTCATGATCGCCGCAGAACAGGCTGGAAAAACCGGCGACCAACTGCAAGCTACCGAGGACGCTTGGCTGAAGGAGGCAAACCTTAAGCGTTTCGACGAGGCCGTAGCAGACGCCATCGCTGCTTCGCGATCTGCTGGTGACAAGAAGGCATTGCTAGGGCAATATCTCGCGCAGGCAAAGGGCAAGAGCAATTCCGAAGCTCGCGCCATCGCCCACGGGATCCTCGGCTCCGACATCTACTTCAATTGGGATGCCCCACGCACGCGTGAAGGATACTATAGACTGAACGGAGGTTGCGAATGCGCTATCAACCGCGCTGTCGCGTACGCTCCGTACTGCGACGCCATCTGGATGGAGAGCAAATTGCCTGATTACAATCAGGCAAAGGAGTTCGCGGACGGAGTCCACGCTGTCTGGCCCGAGCAAAAGTGAGTCTTATTTCATACCACTCCCCCTTTTACCTACCTACCTACCTATCAACCTACTCAATCATGTATTGTTGTGTCGGCTGCCCTTGAATGAAATGTAAAGAAGCATGCTAAGCATCTCCAACTTAGACTCGCCTACAACCTCTCACCTTCTTTCAACTGGAAGACGGCGATGCCCCGCGCGGAGCAGGAGACGTACATCCGACGGCTGGCGAGCCTCGGGTACTGCTGGCAGTTCATCACGCTGGCGGGTCTGCATACAACGGCGCTGGCGGCGGACCGCTTCGCCGCGGCCTACGCACAGAACGGCATGCGCGCGTACGGCGAGCTCGTCCAGGAGCCCGAGATGGACGCCGGCGTCGACGTCGTCAAACACCAGAAGTGGAGCGGCGCCACCTATGTCGACGAGCTCCAGAAGATGGTCACCGGCGGCATCAGCTCCACCGCCGCCATGGGCAAGGGCGTCACCGAGGACCAGTTCCATTGATCTCTGATCTGATCTGATCTTATCTGATCTGATCACTTAACTCGTGTGTGTTTTTGTAAAGAAAGAAAGAAAGGCTTTGTGAGATTAGGCGGGTAAAGTTTTACTTATCTAGTGTGGCGGGCCGGGCCGCTGAGCCTGTTTAGTGGGAAACGATGGAAAGAAAAGTCGGCTCTCTTTGGGTATTTAGACTTTGATGAGGCGATGATGTTGGATATGTCCGTTGTTGCCTTGTATAGGACTGCATATAAGTTATGGTAGATTATAGGACGTTTTTCGGTTGCCTCTTGTTTTAATGATGGATGATCGGCAAGTTCATGACTCGCTTACGTGATGCCGTGATGATTGTTGGACTTTGTCTCATTATTGGTGGAGTGTAGGAGTTGGCTATGCTGCAGAAACCCGGTGTCTTGCAGGGCTGCATAGAATCTTCTATGATACAGGAGATTCTATTGCTGCCTGCTCCTTAGACAAAGGAGCTTCTCCTATATGTAGGAGGCTTGTATTCTATTTGGTTGAATAGTTAGTTCGTCGCTGGTTCTATTCACTGAAGTCTTCTGGTTATGAGCTTATCGTTTGCGATCTGATGACAACTTCACATTGCATAGGACTATTGGTTACAGTGGGAAGGAACCATGCAGACTGTCAAATGCTCGCGCTAGAGAAGACTTTCAGAGTGAGGTATGCAGGGAATCCTCCGTACGATACGCTTTGCGGGATGATCCAAAGTCTTAACTTGCTAAGAATACCTAGAATACATTTTACTAGGCATCTACCATAGTGTTTACTATCTACAAGTTAGCTGGATCTGAAGACTTACGCAAGTTTCATTATGCGAGTCCATTTCTTCGTCTATCGGATGTCTCCCAATGCGAGAGGCATGTATGTCAATGCGTCATTCCAGTTCCCGTTCGTCCGTTCCCAGTTTAAATCCCGCATCGTATCAGACCCAAGGTGATGATCAATTCCCCCATGTCCCTAAATGCAGCTCGTCAAAACGCCATGCATGTCACATTAACCCAAGAATGAATACAACTTGGCTTATTCGTTATGCGTCCCCACCCCGGCCGCCCAGGTCATAATTCGGTGCTCAAAACGTCTGCCAATCCGTGAGCCAGGGCAGGTTACCCTGTGAGTAATCGATGCCGTGCTTGTAACTGCCCATGAGCTCTTCCTCGTCAACGCCACAGTGCGTCTGGCCGTCTCGGCCGTTGAACCAGCCTAGACCGTACGTCTTAGTGTATGCCTCGAGCCTCTCACGCATCTGGACGTTCGTGAGCTTAGTCGTGCCGACGAAGCTGTACAGCATCTTGGATTGGTGCATGAACGCCAGGACGCTGGCGATGGTGTTGGGCTGGCGCGGCAGAAACGGGTGTCGTCGCCTGACGAAGACAATAGTGGCAACGATGCAAATATATAGAAGAATAAAAACCGTCAGCGCGAGCGTGATGATGAAGGAGCGCACTGTCTCGGACCCGCTACCCAGCTCCTCGTTCAGCACAGATGCGTTCCCGCCGCGGTCCTCGATAAGGCCGAGGAAGTCTTTCCCTTCGACTTGCGCCAAACTAGTCGAAAAAATAGTGAGACCTTCTACGAGAATCGTACCGCAGCCGACAAAGGCGACAAGCCAGTGTCGGTTAAAGAAAGCGCGAACGGCTACGACGGCGAACGGCATAGCTGTGTAGTCCAGCGTCAGAGTCTTGGGCGGCGCGTGGCGCTTCGCGAGAATATAGTATGGTTCTAGCATGCGTATGGATGTCTCGAGACTTCCCCAACCTAGCTTAATACAAACGGCCAGGGCCGTGATAGCCCACGGCGCCTTATACGTGATCACACTGGCCGGCGTGAACAGGAAGACCGGTATGAGAGCAAGGAATAACACTACTCCGATTATGAAGGGGATGCAACCTTCTTTCCGGAGCATCAGTGGGTGAGGGTTCTCTGATAGACGAGTCTCCTTGTACTTAGCGTTCTCCCCCGCACTACTCGACATCCAATCTTTAGAAAATAGAGACGAGTTTCGCAATTCATAGCGCCGATTTTTTAGTTTGTGGTGTATGTCCTTTGGCTTTGCAGTATCCATGTCTTTAAAATCAGTCATGATATGACTAACAACGGCCATGGACGCAATTCCTGCAATCCCCTTCACGTCAGCTTGTAACCCTGAACGTCGCGTAGTAAGCTGGTAAAAGAGGATACAGCCTAAGACTGCGATTCCGAAAAATATGCCAGTTAATACACGTGAGAGAACGGCGTTCACTATGATCACCTTCGGCTCATTTGGATTTAAAAGTCGTGTGTTCCTATCCGGGGTGAGGACAAGCGCGGCAGCGCCGAGTGTTGGAACGAGGGATACGGCGAGCAAAGTCGCCACCGATGAGATAAAGACGGCGTAGTGCTTCCGATGTAGGGCTAGTAGTGGCCGCGTGAAGTTGAACAGGGTGAGATAATCGACGTTGATCGACTCAGCTGCTAAGGCGCCCCCTTCCTTCGACATCTGGTAGAAGGCTTCCAAACGCTTGACCTCGAAGTCGGTATTTTGCCATAAAACACCGTATGTGACGGTGATGATGGTAGGTACACTGGAACGATCGCAGTCAGTTATAGCCATTCTGAGAGAATTGTGAGGGTTTTAGAGGCTTCTAGGCACTCTCTTGTCTTAACCGGGAAATCCTGTGCTCGAAAGCTGCCAAAACAAGAAGAAAAGGCTTCGAGGATTGCTCACAATTTAAAGATGAAATATAACCCAGGGTTGAGATCCTGGGCGGATGTAAAATGAAACAGTCCCCCGGGGCGTCTTGACATCTGGTAGACCAGTTCTTGTACAATACCGAGAAGAACAGAGATAAGAATCATAAATAGTAGATATGGCCACCTCATCGAGAAAGGCTTCCAATTAGGCTGAGGGTAGAAGACTTGTTTTTTAGGTGTCGTCGGGGTCTCTTGATCCCGCCTAACAGTATTAGGTCCAACCACTGCAACACTCGAAGTCAGCTATCGCCGCTTTGAACGTGGTTTATGGGGCTTCAGAAGCTTCCAGTTTAGACGCTGTCTTGGCCTAAAAATGAAACCTCGTGCCCTAAAAGTTGCCAAAGCACGAAGAGAGCACCGGGAATTACTTACTGGAACTAAGGTCAACGTCCGGGCGCTCTTCCATGATCACCTCAATCACTTCACCTCGTTTATTCGCCTCCTGTTGCCCGAGACTATCGCTCCAACTCGGCCTTATGTTCGAAGTAGGCTTCCTCCTCATTGATAGCGACCGTGTGAAACTACGCGCGAGCGAAGGGCTAGAAGAGACGATGTGCTCTCTCGTGATTGTTGTATTCGGCACCTCGCCTTGCCCCAGGCCACCGGTGAGCATACCACTGGCTTCCTGTTCTTGCAACGACTTCAAGAACGCTTGGTCTTGAACACCCATAGGGCCAGAGAACGAGGTCATGTCGAAAGCGGCTTCGTAAGGTTCTTCTTTCGGGACTGCGCTATATGGCTCGGAATGGGCAGGCGGTACCGCGGCACCAAGCAGTGACATATCGATGCTCTCATCCTCATGTATTGTATCTTGGACTCTTCCACGAAAGCTTCTGAAGCGGCTAATGTGAGATGGCGTTGGAGAAACGGGTTGGTATCGTCCACCATTATTTCCGAGGAACGGAACCGACCACTGTCCTCTCCCATACTCATGTTGCTCGGCGGCGGTATCCCTCGGCGATGGGAAAGCAGGCGACTCGTAGAAGGACTGAAGGGAGACGAGGGATTCACGCCCGCGAAGAGGGCCGTCTGAATTTTCCGACAGGCTCGAAACTTTGTGGTGCAAAGCTTGGCTGGGATGCCTCCTATACGGATCGGTCGAGAAATACGTGTTCGAGGCCATACCTGCTAGCACATTTTGCCGCGCAAACGGCGAGGATAGAGGGGGCAAGCTGCGCTTTCGACGCGGTTACGAGTTGGAATACCGTGAACCGTGTTCGGGCCGAAGGGTAATCGTCTGGTTGAGGGTGCTGTCGAGTAAGACGCTCTGCGTGCGGTTTACACACGATTCTGAGTTGCAGTGAAGCTCTCTCCTCGTTTTCCAGGCGGCTAGCTCGTTCCTGTCCGAAATGGTTGTGAACAGGCGTTGACTCATGAAAATACAGCTATGACACAGCTATGTTATTGCCTGGTGCAAAATTGACGCGTGCGGTATGTTGTGTAACCAACTGTCTGTTTGGTTCGAAAAGCTCGTCGCGGCTGGTGCTGTCCCAGAATCTACCTATGTACTGTATAAGATTATAGTCGGTTGGCTGTTCAGGTACGCTCAGCTGGTGATTCAGAAGCACGCCGTGTATTGCAAGACGACGCAGGATGGACGACGTGAGAAATGGCGGGGTTAATGAGCGTCCAATTCCTTGGTTGACTTTGACATGGTTGACCATCTAACAACCTTCGATAGTAGATGCTAACGGGTAATGGTACCGAGCCATGGGAACCACGATACAATACACAGCCAAGTCCATGTCGGCGAGTAGCCAGAGGCCGCCATTGAACTAGAACGAACGACGCTTTCCTCAGCTTGTCGCCGAGCAGGAATATTGGAAGTGAGGGTGGAGCTAGATGGAGCTAAGTGGAGCTAGGACCCCCAATTTAGAAGCAGCTGAACCGAAGCTGGGTCTAGAGTGGATCGGCTTCCCGGTTCGCGTACCGGGCTTTACTTGTCGCAGGCAGGGACCTGTCGCAGGGACCGAGCTACATATGTATGTACTTACCTACAGTAACGTTATTGAACGCTCAGATATCAGACGGTCTAACATTTCAATAAAAGACAGGCATCCAATCGCAAACAGTCACTAAGCGGGTGGATGAGAACGGCCTATCATATGTAAGAGGTAGATAAGCATATAACCTGCTGTACATGAGGTATGTATGTTGGGGTACATGTAGGTAGGGAGAGGCGAGCCATGGCACGGCTAATACCTGACTTTAACCTACTTCTACTACCTGTCTACCTACCTACATAGGTAGTATACTATATAAGAAATACATACTATATAAGCAATACCCGATTGCCTGCCAGCTGAATATTTCTATCGTTACTATAGTTGACGGTAGGTACCTACTGCAGGCACATGAAAAGAAAACCTCGCCGTTGAAGTTGATGCTTATTGGCCTTGGACTAAATGCGGCCAGCCATGGTAGATCTGATGACGAGCCCAGCGTGACCGATCGTGACCCAGGGGCGATAGAATGGAGAGGGACAAACGGGAAGCTAATCGCGGCAGAATGCGAGATCCCCGTCGCAAAAACCACCGAGCATGGATCGACCGCGTCCTCTCTCGTAGCACAAGGCATGCACAGCGAGAAATGAAGCAGTAGTTCTCTGCAAGACGGGATGCTTCTGCTTCATCTCGGCCGCTTTTCCACGACACACAACAGCACACGATGGCCACCATATACGAGATATGGCGGCATCGATCTCACAGGGCATCGAATGCTCTTGGCGTCGTTTCTATCGGCGACTCCTTCGGGTCCATATGCACCATAGTATTGCATGCGTAGCCTGACGTCGTCCAATCTTGCGGCTTTGGGTCCTGCAATGCGACAGCAACATTGGTCGAGGTCATCAGTGCCGTCTTATCGTCACTTCAGATGGCACACCAGCCAGAGATCACTCATGAAAAGAACGGCGATCTGTCGCACATGCACAAGGGGATTCTGTTGCCGTACCCTTCGGCAGAATCGAGCCGCCCTATTAGCATACATATCAGTGTCTCATGATTTTCCCGATTTCCCCTACCGGTGTCACGGCGCTCTCTCCCCTATGTGCCGACCAATGTCGAATAGACGTTGAATAGCACCATCATGGTATTCGCTACGAAAGATCCCGCTCATTTCATACGCTAGTCTTTGGGTATGACAGCCACCGGCGCCATAAACAGAGCTGAAGAGAACTCTTCTCCTTCCCCCGCAACAATGACGATAAACTTGTCATCAAAGAGCTGTCGTTGATCTCAGCCGTTGTTTTCAATGCGTCTCTCCCTAATCTCATTCTAGCCATGTCGGACATCGTCGAGAAGTTGGAGCTTATGATACTGTCGCAGGAGGAAAAGCGATACTACCGAGCGCTCCTAGCATGGAAGCCTAGCGATGCCGAGGAGAACGCGAAACAAAAGGCAGCCCCCGAGCGGCCGGTAGCAGGCCAATTTCGGGTCTTGGTTCTAGGATCAAAGGGTTGCGGCAAGACTGCTATACTGACGAGAGTAGGTATCTATCGCAGTCTCCGTCTGGAACAATGATCCCTAACACCTCTATGAAGTTCTGCAAGGGCAGTTTCGCTGGGGAGGGGCAGCCACCAAACCCCAAATACAAGCGAGGATGCCAGCACAGGATTGAGATCAAGGACCAGATATACGTGGTTGATGCCTTGGAATTAGCGCCGGAGCAGCTGTTCGAAGGACAATACCTCCGGCACGCAGTGGCGATTACCGAGGCCGTGGTAATGATATATGATGTACGATCCCGCGATTCCTTCGCCTTGATCCAAGAGATTCATCAGCGGATACAGGAGGCACTCTCGCAAGACCAGCGCCAACACTACGCCCTGATTTTAGTCGGCAACAAGGCAGATGGCGGCGAAGACGACGAGAATGAGAATCATCGAGTGGTCACCGAGGGCGAAGGATACGAGCTGGCGTGCAATATCGGGTACGGCCGAGCACGATGTGCATTTCGAGAGACCTCGGCGCGAACGGGCGAGAACGGTGCGTGATTCTCAGAACCATCTTCTACTTGTTTTGGCAATTTTAGAGCAAGAATTTTCTTTAGGATAAGAAGATGCCCGGAAGCTTCTAAAGCCCTCGAAAATCACGGTTCAAGCGACGATAGCTGACCCCGGGTGTTACAGTCGATGGCCTTTTTGTGCTGTTGGGCACCGAGCTGCTTAAATCGCGACGGCTTACGCAGCAACGCGAGGAGCAGGCCGAAGCTGAAGATATCGCCATAATGAGAGCCGGCTATGACGTAGATAAATCACCTAAGAGGGAGCCCAGATGGCGAGTTTGGACTTGCTTCCGACGCGCATCCGAAGACTCCAGAAAGGTTGTTGCGGCTTGAGACTGGGTTTATTTTCCTACCCAGGGTGTAGTCGTATTGTTGGAAGGCGTAGTTGAGATTGTACCCGAGTTGTAAGTAGCCTCGCGTTTCTCTAGAAGCGATAAAGGCCCTCGTGGGTTTCTTTGAGGATCGGCGTTTATCAAGCTACATCGTAATGTGAAGTATCGGAGGCACGGGATATCACGATGTTAACAGGAAGAAGCCCAATATTGGTTAATTAATAGTGGCAGTGCACGCCACTAGGCTACCTCGAGGTTGCATTCAGATAACTGCATGTCTCTAATTTATTGAATCGGACTAAACTGCCGCTGTCATAAAGCGTAAATGGCGCAATGGTAGCCGAATATCCGGTCACTCCGTGTGAATGAACACCAAAATAACCACCTCGTTTTCGTATTTAACTCCACAGTATGCTAGACATAGGGACGCCCCAATACCACGATGCGGCCACCATCCCTCCGACACTCATGGTGAATGCCATCAGAAAGTTGACATCGTTGTTGTCGAGTAGGTCCCATCCAGTTTCAACGACACGGGTAGGCTTGTTGTCCCCGAAGCTAGGCTTGCGGTGCTTGTTTTTCGGGTTATAGGGGTCCTTGACAGGAACGCTATCATCAACTGCGCAGGTGTCTTCAACCGAGTCTGCTGCATCCCCGCTCATAAGTCCGGTCTTCGCATCTGCAACCTTAGAGCGCGCATCTGCAGAAGCGAGGACGCGTACACCTCCTTCGCCTTCGACAATTTTGCCGGTCCTAACATCTCGCACACTTCTTTGTAGCCAACCTCCTAGAAAGCTGTCCAAGAGGCTCCCAAGGGTTCCCCAGGTTGTCATTCCCAATGTAAAAACTACTTTCTCGGTCATGGACCAAGGCCGCCCACCTCCGACCTTACCACTCGTGTGGTCGCCGCACATAGGTAGGAACATGAGTGATGTGACTACAATGATCATAGAGCCCAGGAAACCAGCGACGAGTCCCCATACCGTGACCCCTCCATTGGTGCCTCGGGGGACTTTTCGCAAAGTGAGTGACGTAATGAGTCTAGGCTCAGTACGAGACAGGATGCCGAGCTCGGAGGAGAATGTGTCGGCGGATACGGCGGCATAGTTAGCGATAATACCGACAACCAGGAGGTCGCCTCCCCAGCTGTAGCAGTAGGTGCCCTCTGGGCTCTGTCCGCTCAAGATATTCTCGCGCCTTTGACTTAGTTGGTAGGCGTGCAGAAGCGTCAAGATGGAGGCCATGAGTGAGTTGGCGAGGACTTGCACATGGGTGCGCGGGCCCTCGCCCCCAGAGCTGCCTTGGGCATTCAAGGTCAAGCTGGCTTTCACCTCTTTCTTGACGGCGGTGGCGCGCGTGCCAGCGAGGAAGAAGACGATCAACAGAACGAATGGCAAGTTCCATGGGTGTATGGCATGGGCCATGGCAGTCAAGGCAGCCACGAAAATGCCAAAGGGCGTCAATGACTGGCGCAGGTGAGCCCGATAGACGAGCGCGAGCGTCGCCGGGATCGCGATGATGGCCTTCATCCCGTATGGAGCCCAGAGGGGTCGAGGCCTTCAATGATGCTTCTAAGGGCTGCGGTGCTTTGCCGGCAATGGTATAGATATCATGAAATATGAGATGAGCACAAGCTTTGGTGATGGATGCTTAGATGCTTACCACAGCCAAGCAAACGTGATGGATGTTGATCTTACTGTACCAATGTCAATGATGATAGACGTGGTGAGCTGGCTTATCGATAGGTACCTACCTAGGGAGAGTTTAAGATGAACCCCAGCCTACCCCGCCTTAGGTACGACCCTGCCCCATAGATAAGTACCTAATTTACTTATATCCTTGAGGCGCATTCCCTTTTTGTATCCAAGTCCATGGACCCGGGGACCCATTGCTATGGCTCTGTCCCTTACATCTCTTAGCATCATCCCATTTAAGAATTAAGGATAGCATCGACATACCTTACAGGTAGGTAGTGATCTTAACAATGATAAGTATGGTTCAAGCTTCTCCTCTTTAAAACGCGGCAAATAAGCAGGGATTCCGATTCTTTCAACGTAGATTTTATCCGCGCATATACTACATAAATGTTTTTAATAACAGCCAGGCAAGATCCCCTAGTTATCTTTATCAGACAAGACTAGCCAACCCTGTCGTCGGGTTTTTGTGTATAAGTCCTGCCGAGTAGCAACGGCGTTTTCGGCCGCTGAGCGCCGTGATGAGCACCTCGCGAATCGGGGCTGGGGGTCTGGAAGGTCTTTCTGAGTATATTATAGATGTAGGTAGCTTATCACCAAAAACTAAACCGGGTTTTATACTACTATACCCAAGTTGCAGACCATCGGAGTTGAGCCCTTGCATGCGGCTGGCATGTACTGTATTTCTATCATCATATACACCCATGATAGTTCTCATGATTGGCTTTAGGCCGAGGGTGCCGTGCAGAACTTGATTATTAATATACATTAATCCGGTGGATGCGCTTTATTCTAGCGCTAACTGGTATTGAAGTTTTCTAATACTATCATATGACTATTCTAGCCGAAACCCGTCACGTCCGAAAAGGAGGGAGGGATATAGTCGTGATTATATACCTTTCAATAACAGGCTTCCACCTGGTTGTATTCCTTGAACATCAGGGGCCTAAATCGAGTGGAAATACGAGACCCGACGCCGTTCGGTATGCGAGATCAAAGTCTTAGTTGAGCTTTGCCTAGTCTTCGGGCCATAGGGGTCCCCCTTTCACCAAGCGCTAAGAGTTGACATAAATATTGGCTATTAGGAAATACTGCTCGCCAAGAAAAAATGGTATTCTCATAATCTATGTTGTTATCCTCTTGTGAAGTGTGAAATTCAGATTCATTGTAGCTAAACTCTTCTATCCTTAGGACACGTTAGTACCTAGTGAGGATAGGATAGAATTTCGGGGGAGGGTCACCCCATCCGCAAGAAGGCAATTCAGGGATGGCTCTAGCCTTTGGAATTAAGGTTATTTACCAGGGCCTTTCGAGCTCTGGGATCGAGAATTGGAGATTCCCATGCACAATTAACTTTCCTTTTATTCGGACCCCTCTTTACCATAGCCTAGATCATTTCTATTATTAATCCTATTGTTATGTAGATCAGGAGTCGGCGAATCAAGACCGGTACTCGAAGCTGTATAAAACTCGATGGATAGCCGTATGAGAGTAAGCCTTAGACACCTTCATAGGGTATTTCTTCCCTTTCCTCTCGTTATTTGGGACAGGAGTGTTCCATATCTAATATTTTTCTCTTCCACTTATCATGTATCGAGCATCTTTAAGCCTGGCCTTTATCCTGATCTTTCTCCTCCTAGGTTACGCCGTTCTTGTGTCTGGAGAAACGGTTACCTATGATTGGGAAGTTACTTGGGTATGGGCCGCACCGGACGGGTTTGGCAGACCCGTCATAGGAATCAATCATGTCTGGCCATGCCCGATTATTGAGGCCTCGCTTGGTGATACCGTTGTAATCAACTTAGCTAATAAGTTGGGCAACGAGACAACGGGGTTGCACTTCCATGGCATCAACCAAGTCGATTCGAACTATATGGATGGCGCTGTGGGTACGAGTCAATGCCCTCTGCCACCAGATTATTCGGTGGTCTACAGCTTCACGGTGCGTTAGAAGTATAATCCCAACTATTCTCACGCATAGCAGAAAGAAAAGACAAAAAATACTTACTAGGGTTGAGTAGGCTAGTGAACCTGGGACATTTTGGTGTAAGTAATTCCTATCGTTCTCGTTTTCCGTATGCTAATCATCTTGAGGAAGACCACTCTCATAATATGGGACAATATCCTGATGGTTTCCGTGGGCCCTTGATTATTCATAACCCGCAAGACCCTTACTTACACGATTACGACGCGGATGTGATACTCGCAGTTTCCGACTGGTAAGTCTGTTGTTTACTACTGAATTCCCTTTAGTTTCCACAAGGAATACCACGTCGAAAGGAGACTAACACATTGAATAGGTACCATGCCCAATCTCCGACACTTGTTTCGCAGCTCCTTCAACGTAACAACACGAAATTCCAACCACCACACCCGAATAGCGTTTTAGTAAACGAGGGAAGTGACGGTCTTATACCCGTTGAGCCCAATAAAACATACCGCATGCGCATTATTAACTTTGCTGCCCTGACTCCGGCTTTTGTGGCGTTCAACGCCCTGCAGATGGACATTATAATGATAGATGCGACTTATGTACAAAAATCGACTGCAAATCAAATTCATGTTTTGGCTGCCCAACGGTACGATGTGCTGGTTACAATCGGCAGCAGCGAGAAACAGAATTACCCCTTTCTGGTCGCATTGGATACCAACCCCGACTACACGTCACGCAACGCTAGCCCTCCTGTTGGCTTTTATCATAACTTCACGGGCCAACTGGTCAACGATGTTAATGGACCCTTGGATGGGAAATCCGCGGTAGAACAGTTCTACCCACAAGATGACACTCTATTGCTTCCTTTTGACAACCAGACTGCGTTCGACCCTGTTGCGAAGCAGTGGGTGCTGAACTTCGACTACTGTAACGATGCCAATGGGTATCCACGTGCGTGCCTTAACGGGAAGACTTTTATTAGTCAAAAGGTCCCAACGCTTTATTCTGTCATGTCTCTCGGCGATAACAATACGGAGCTTTCGGCATATGGCCAGGTGGGCGCCTTCACGATAGGTTATGGAGAGGTGCTAGAGATTATTATCAATAATCACGACGACGCAATCCACCCATTCCATCTGCACGGGCATCAATTTCAAATCATTGAACGCCCTAAAAGCAACGCAGGGAATTTTAAGCAGACTAATGTAATTCCGGAGACACCGATACGGCGTGACACTGTCGCCGTGTTCGCCAAGTCGCATGCCGTCTTGCGCATTCAAGCCACTAATCCGGGGGTCTTTTTACTTCACTGTCACATCGAATGGCACGTTGAGATGGGTCTGAGCGCGACCTTGATTGAGGCCCCTGAGCGTCTCGTCAACTACACGATCCCGCAAGATTTCATCGACGTTTGTGAAGCTCAGAATATGGCTACTACAGGCAACGCCGCAGGTAATGACCTCTGGTACGATACGGAGGGATTCATTACTATAAATCCTACGTCATATATTGGGTGAGCTTGTCTATGTTAAGACGACGATGAAACCTAAGAGTCTGGTTTAGTAAATGCTAATGCTTTTTATTAGTGCTCTTTATTACGCCAACACGGCGACGTCGTCCGCTGCCGCGTCTACGCCTACGCCTACTCCGTCATCCAAGAAGAAGCGCCATAACAGAAACACCAAAAACTGGCTAGAATGAACGCACCTGTAGGCGTCACATTTTTGATCGCATGAAATTAGTAACAATAGACTATTGTACGTAATATTATGCTCGAGTATCAGAAATTCGATATCGGCGATCTTTGAATGTCTGTAGATGTGAGAATTTCTATGGAGAACAATAATTAGAAAATTGGCAGATGGAATCTTGGAGAGAAGCGCATGGTGTAAATCGACGCGTCGAAGAGGAAACTGGCTTTCGAGCTTTGACAACCTCATAATGCGATTGCTCACCGAGGAGTGCATGTTGTATAATCAGGATGAGTAATTTACAATCGACGCAATTCTGACGACGTAGAGCGTGTAGACTTCTCGCTATCTACCTACTTTGCCTCTTACCCGCAGCAGAAAGCAGGGTTGACCTCGATGGGGCCACTCGGGAAGTATGATCTTTGCTGTCTTACCATGAACGCATCTCGCCACAACTGCGCAATTTTCCGCCTTGCAGACACGAATGATTGGATACGAGCTATCCGTTCATCTGACAATGCTCGATCTTCCGGCCACGGACTAGTTCAAGTAACGTGCCACGATTCCTGGCGGTGAGGAGGACATCACATTGTCACGACGCGATGTGGTGCTAGCTGTATTTTTCCGACCTCGGCTCTATTTCCATGAATAACGCGGACGCCGGAAGATGCAGGTAGTTCTGTCGTACAACTGTAATAGCCGACGGCCGAATAACACATTTGACCTACCTACGTATAATATTTACATCCAAGTGTCCTCACGTGACGCAAAAGCCTAGTCTTCATCCTCATTTTACCCCTGGCGCTAGGGGATCGAGGAACTACCTAGTAAATTAGCTTATTTTGGAAGTGCCTCCCAGTTATGGCGGTGTTTTCAAAGCGTGGGGAAACAGAGTACATAGGTAGAAGTGGTCTGTTCAGAC
Source organism: Xylaria telfairii (assembly GCA_022495065.1). NCBI lineage: Eukaryota > Fungi > Ascomycota > Sordariomycetes > Xylariales > Xylariaceae > Xylaria > Xylaria telfairii. The sequence continues at coordinate 38,853 of MU383965.1, read as the reverse complement.
TAAGCGACGCAGGTGGTACCTAATGTCCTAATGGCGGCTCAAGACCTACTAGTAATAGTTGAGAATGTATTATGACATCATTGTGAACTATCATCTAGGTATGACATGTCAGGCATGTGGTCTACCACCGAACTATATCGAACGGAATGTGGTCTCACATAGTCTTGGTGTTGGATGGTACTTTGGTAGAAAAGGGGTCGTTATCGATCGATGGGTTTCGATATAATTATCCGGGGGGAAGAGAGACGACTAGAAGGTCTTAGACATATTTTCCATCGGCGAGTCGAAGGGGAACATGTTCTTCTAATGTGAAAACAGTGCGCACCAAGTAAACGAGGGATGATTGGGATACGAAAACCATCTGTGCCACGACAAGCCCCAGATACTATCTAAAAGTAGACCGGACTATGCTATGTTGGTAATAAGCCATACATTACAGAAAAAAGTCCGTAAAACGGTGGATACCGGGTACTGGCTGGGTTCGACACTACCTGCTCATGCCAGTGAGGCTATGCAGCATTTCCACATGTTCGGCTAACACTGCAGTCATCCAGACAGCGGGAAATGCAGGTAAAGGGGCCTATCACGGCTGATTCCGAGCAGGACTCCGGGTAAGACGATCTCTATATAGATGTATCCGGCGACGATATTGGACCGGAACTCCGAGACTTATCATGTGAAGCTGAATGAGCCGGTGTTTGCGGAGTGTTACCCAGGACTAACCCTGAGCCAAGGAGTGGATGGCAGAGCGATCGCGGGTTGAGGGAAGGGGGGAGCTATTGTTACCGGAAGTGGTAAATGATGCTGATGCTGGATGACACAAGGACAGTACCGGGGTACTCGTTCTTGTTTGGAATATACGATTCAATAATCCGGTGCTGCAAGCTGCCCACCCAACCTCTAGAGTCTCCGGAGCCTACTACGGATGCCCCTCAGGGTCGTGTTGTTAGGACCTTGGGTGTAATGATTAGTGGACAGGGATCTGGTCAGCTTTGGTCTTTGACAATGGGCTTTTAAAGAGATGTCGAGGTGTGGCCTAGAAGGCTCCGAAGTCTCGAAATGCGAAATGTCAGTCGATAGCAGAATGGAAGGTATTCGACAATATACGACGTAGTAAGTATGTGGGTACTCGGATCGATGCGGCGATTAGTTCGATGTCCTTACTTACTTGGGAACTCGATTGGCTGCAAGGCCAGGGCGTCCCCCTTGAAAAAGCTCAGTTTAATCGATATTAAGCCAGGTACCTTAGTGCTGTAACACGTACCTAATTAAAACATGCCTGGAGGGAGGGAGATCACATGCCTCTGATTGCCATTGTTTTGTCTGTTAGATAGGTAACGGCGGCCAATCGACCTTGATGGAAGAAAATAAGGTGATAATGAGACATAAACGCCGCACGGGTTCTGGCACGGAGTTGCTATATCGAAGCCCAGGCGGCCTCCTAAGTAGAATTGGGATAGCATAGGGACTTGGGCACTGTGCGCACTAGTCACTAGTCAGTCCGGGGAACTAATGGCAGGTATCGATTGACTGGCAGGTATCGATCGACCGCCAGCTGCTGTCTCCTGGCCATCTGGTATCTGGCCAAGAATAGTCTCATAGTTACACGACAGATTGGAACGCCATGTCTACTGTACTGTACCTAGTGCAGGCCCGGAAGAGGCCATGAATCCCTTCCATCCCTTCTCATCCGCTATCCAGACCCCAGGCACTATCTAAGGCGTCCCCCACGATCCAAGACGGCATAGCAAAAGTTCCGAGAGACAGCGGACATATGACCCTATGTCCCTATGACTTACAGAATGGCGATACTCTGCGCATCTCCGTCGCCGTATGTGGCCAATTAGGAACAGCTCGCCATCCTCACCAGCACCACCGCTGCCGAATTGTCGCTGTCAGCCGCATATACGTTGCACACAGAACGTGAACCGATCTCAGACAGATAGACTAGCTTTGGCGCCACTGACACACATCAGTTCCCACCCTCCCAAGCCATCATGCCCATGCCGATGGCCCAGGTATGCCTACCTAACAGTACGTCCGCGTCTTTTGCACATGCAAGACCGCACTACCGTATAGTAGGCGCACTGGTTCCTGTCTCTTGAAACACGCTGCACCCAAGATTCTCCAACGAACCCTGTTTCCCTTGTCTGGATGGCGCGGGGGTTCGCTGGCGCGCGCTGCATTTGGATGACATGTTGCACGAGGCTGCTGGTTCTGGTCTGGCTTGGTTTGCGGCTTGCTGGGCTGTAGTTGCTAGACCCACCTCCTCGCGGATCTGTCCTGGCTTCTGCACATTCATCCCGGCTACTACTGCTGCACGCACCGGCATCATGCAGCGCCTTCTCGTGGGGCAGCCGAAGTTAGCAATTTGGCAATTCGAGCCTCAGGTTCTGTTCTATCGCTAGTGTTGCCGCGCCTCCATCATGCTCGTTTTGCTCCCCATAAGTACGTGCGCCTTGAAGACGGGCTACTCAGACCCAGTTCAGCCTTACAGGAGTCGCACGCTGTCTCAGGGAATGTTCGTGTAGGCCGGGTAGTGACCTACATCTATCTCCATCAGCATTCCAAGCCAAGCTTAGCTTGCTTCACCAGTGCCGTTCCGGGCAATATACGCCTCGGCGATCTGAGGTGCCGAGAGTCGGCCAGGGATGGCGCCAATCGGCATATTCATTGCTCTTCCACTTGGTAAGACAATAACATCCTATTGTGTGCCATACACACAGCCCTGATTCTACTGCTGGTTGCTGAGTTGAGCATAGGTGCCCATTGCCCTGAACCTATGCCATCAACCCAGGTTGTGGTGGTCTGGAGCGGACATCCCCAACGGTCCACCACTTGTGACCCACCATTTTCGCGCGCCCACGTCGGAATACGAGTTTGTCTTGTATACTGTCTGAATATTATCATGCCTAACGGATTTGGCGCCCTGCGGGTCAGTTGCGTTGCTCCGTGTACAGAATAGTCCTTGAGTTGACTGGCGATGTGATAGTGTGGCAGGCGCTTTCCGAGCTAATTATGGGCTGCTTTCTATCAAAGGGGTAGTACACTTCTTTTCTATGCTTAGTCCCGTAAGCCTCTTGAACATCTATCACATGTCTTTAAGATTATAACCTGCGCCGCCCTGTCGGACCTGACATGGTATACCTAGCTAGGCTGAAGAATAGCCTTCCCACGCCCTGGGATGAAGTCCATTGTCTGCCATGAGACTTCGGTGACCGATAAACCATGAGCCACGAGCGACGACCGGGCCAATACTGACCCAGGGATGCGAGAGGGGTGTGGCTAGCAGTTCTTGCACCCCCCTTAGACGCTTATACGTCGTGATCTACAAATGAATATACCTTATTATTGAATCAGACGTTTGACGGCGTTATATTTGGCTCACCCTAGATAGAGCTGACATTTGACACCAAGATATATAAGTGATCAAGACTCGCTTTTGGAACCATCCTAATGTTACTTGCTGGACCAACGAGTGCAGGCTCGCCATCCTTATATGATGGCAGACCAAATATCTTTTCTCCTTTTCGGGGACCAGTCATTAGACACACATGGTTTCTTGGCAGACTTCTTAAAGCAGGGGAGCCCGAGCGTTCTATCGAAGGAATTCCTCAGATTGGCCAGCGACGCGCTAAAAGATGAGATAGAAAGTCTACCTCGGGTTGAACGCCAGAATATTCCAATTTTCCGAACGCTCCCGCAGTTGAACGAGGGCTACCACGGACAGAAAATCAAATCTCCAGGCATTGACAGCGCCCTATTGTGCATAGCGCAGTTAGCCCACTATATTAAGTAGGTTCCAACTCTAGATGTTCGACAATCGGGGTAGTTGCTAACACAGCGATAGCCATGTCGAGAAGAATCACCAAGATGTTACGACACCCGAGAATACAAGGCTTTCCGGCCTCTGCACCGGCCTTTTCGCAGCGGCTGCCATTGCCACAAGCCCATCACTCTCCGCGCTCCTCCCTATAGCCGTCCAGATTGTCCTGATGGCATTTCGCGTTGGATCCTATGTCGGCTCTTTATCCGAGAGGTTAAGCCCGTCGGCTGGGAAGTCGGAGAGCTGGACATACGTTCTTGCCTCCGTGAAAGACATCGACGCCAAGAAAATACTTCATGATTTTCACCGGGCTGAGGTAAGACAGGTTTGTTGAAACGGGTGATTTACCATGATCTAATAGTCTTATGCAGGGAATTCCTCAAGCGTCACAAGCCTACGTTAGCGCTGTGTCTGCGAGTAACATCGCCATCTCCGGGCCTCCAACCACACTCAAATTATTATTTAGCAAAGACTTGTTTGAGTCAACGTCTACGGCCATTCCCGTCTATGGTCCCTACCATGCCCCACATCTACACGGAGCATTAGATATTGACCAGTTGTTGGGTCTTAATGACGAGCATGTCACTGCCGTCCTAGCCAACGCTAAACCACGGAGTGGCGTCATGTCTTGCGTTACTGGCTGCAGTTTCTCCGAGACTGATACTAAGTCGCTTTTGAAAGCCGTGGTCCACGAGATCCTGAATGAGCCTTTATACTTCCACAAGGTGCTCGATGGTAGCATCAATGAAGCACGCAAGATCGCCGGATCTCGTATCCTGGTAATCCCCTGCGGCCCGACACACGCCGCAAGCACACTTGCAAATCTCCTTAGATCCGAGACAAAGTTAGAGGTGGTTCTCCGATCGCCTCCACAAATCTCGCGAGAAAGCAATGCCACCCATCTCGGAAACCACGGGTCCACGGGGAAGTGTAAATTGGCGATTGTTGGCATGTCTGGGCGTTTTCCTGACGCCGAGAACATTGAAGAGTTCTGGGACCTACTTGCTAAGGGTATTGACGCCCACCGCATAATTCCAGCTAATAGATTCCCGGTCGATACTCATTATGATCCGACTGGGAAGGCTATCAACACGAGCCATACGCCATACGGCAATTGGATCAAGAACCCCGGGCATTTCGACCCGCGTTTCTTCAACATGTCCCCCCGCGAGGCATTCCAGACAGATCCAATGCAACGCATGGCGCTCATGACAGCGTACGAAGCTCTCGAGATGTCCGGCTATGTGCCAAATAGGACCCCATCGACCAGGCTCGACCGTGTTGGTACGTTCTATGGCCAGACCTCGGATGATTGGCGTGAAATCAACGCCGCCCAAGAGGTCGACACATACTTCATCACAGGTGGTGTGCGAGCTTTTGGGCCAGGGCGAATCAACTACTATTTTGGATTCAGTGGTCCCAGTCTCAATATTGACACTGCTTGCTCCTCGAGTGCCGCAGCAATGCAAGTTGCTTGTACATCGTTGTGGGCGAAGGAATGTGATACGGCTATTGTCGGTGGTCTCTCTTGCATGACCAACTCCGACATTTTCTCGGGCCTTAGTAGAGGGCAGTTCTTGTCTAAGAACAACAACTGCAACACCTTCGATAATGACGCCGACGGCTACTGCCGAGCGGATGGATGCGCTTCTGTTATCGTCAAGCGTCTTGACGATGCGCTTGCGGACAAGGATAACATCTTGGCTGTGGTACTTGGTACCCAAACTAATCACTCCGCCGACGCGATCTCAATCACACATCCCCATGGCCCGACCCAGTCTGTGTTATCTGCATCCATCCTAGATGAAGCAGGTGTGGATCCCCACGATGTCGATTATGTGGAGATGCACGGTACAGGCACCCAGGCCGGCGATGGAACAGAGATGGTCTCCGTCACAAGCGTCTTCGCTCCCGCCGAACGACATCGTCCAATTGATAGACCTCTATATCTTGGTGCAGTAAAATCTAATGTCGGCCATGGCGAGGCGGCTTCTGGTGTCACAGCTCTTATCAAAGTCTTGCTGATGCTCCAGAAGAACATTATACCGCCTCACATTGGTATCAAGAAGGAAATAAACAAGACTTTCCCCAAGGATCTAGGCCAGCGAGGTGTCAATATCGCCTTCCATAAAACACCTTTCCTTCGAAAGGACGGGAAGCCTCGTCGAGTCTTCCTTAACAACTTCAGTGCTGCTGGTGGTAACACTGGCCTTCTCCTCCAGGATGGTCCTCGCTACAAGAATGCGACTGTGGATCCGCGTAGTCACCATGTCATTACGGTGACTGCCAAGTCGAAGTCTGCTATGATACGCAATGCCGAGACACTCGTTAAATGGATGCAAGACAATCCTTCCACATCTGTGTCCCATGTGGCATACACCACCACAGCTCGCCGAATCCAGCACTATTGGCGCATGAACGTAGCAGCTTCAAGTGTAGTAGAGGCCCAAGAAGCTATCAAAGAGCGCCTAAAGTCTAACTTTGTTCCCGTTTCTCCAGAACAACCGAAGGTTGCGTACATATTCACTGGCCAGGGCTCGCATTACGCTGCTCTCGGCCAAGAACTATACAGCCATTCTTCCATCTTCCGCCAGGCAATCGATGAGTATAATCAACTCGCTCTCATTCATGGATTTCCATCATTCTTGCCTCTCATTGACGGCAGTGAGCCTGACGTTCAGAAGCTGTCTCCCGTGGTTGTGCAGCTTGGCCTGCTTTGCTTTGAGATGGCCCTCGGTAGGCTCTGGCGTTCCTGGGGAATTCAACCAAGCGTGGTTCTTGGCCACAGTCTTGGGGAATATGCAGCCCTGCACGCTGCTGGCGTCTTTTCGGCAAGCGATGCTATATATCTTGTCGGTGCTCGTGCCCAGCTACTTGTTGAGAGGTGCACCGCCGGCTCTCACGCTATGCTTGCTGTCCAGGGGTCTGTTGACACAGTCGCTGAGGCTCTTGGTGGTCACGCAAAATCTATAAACACTGCTTGTATTAATGGTCCCCGTGAAACCGTGCTTAGCGGTAGCTCGTCTGAGATCGCCGACGTTGCCGAAAATCTAGATAGAGCCGGGTTTAAGTGCACACAGCTCAAGGTGCCTTTCGCATTCCACTCGGCCCAGGTTGAGCCAATATTGGATGATTTCGAGAAGCTCGCTCGCTCAGTCAAATTCCACAAGCCCAACGTACCAGTCATATCTACACTGCTTGGAAAGCTTATCGAGCATGAACGGATCAATCCTACCTACCTTCGTAATCATGCGCGAGACGCTGTTAACCTCCTCGGTGGGTTGGTTGCTGCCCAAGAATCTGGTATAATTGACGAGAAGACAGTCTGGCTGGAGGTTGGTCCCCATCCCATATGTACAAACATGGTCAAGGCTGCATTTGGCGCTTCTACCATTGCTGTTCCGTCTCTACGACGGACTGATTCTCCTTACAAGACCATCAGCTCCACTCTGTGTACCCTTCACTCTGCGGGGTTGAACATGGATTGGAATGAGTATCACCGTGATTTTGATAGCACGGTACGCCTTCTAGACTTGCCGGCGTATTCCTTTGACCTTAAGGATTACTGGCTCCAGTACACAGGCGACTGGTGTCTCACGAAGAATCGTGGAGCTGCTGCCTCCCCCAAGGCCATTGAAGCCCCAGCTAAACCAAAGCTCTCTACTACTACGGTGCAGAAGATTATCAAGGAAGATGTCGAGGGTGATGTTGCCGTCCTTGAAACAGAGACGGATATGACTGAGGAGAACATGCGCAAGATCTGCGCTGGACATCTTGTCAATGGTACTCCACTTACGCCGTCGACTCTTTATGCTGATATGGCTATAACTATATGCGAGTATGGTTATAAACTCCTACGACCCGATGTCAAGGATATCGGTGTCAACGTCGGGACTATGGAAGTGCCCAAGACATTGATCTTCGATGGGAAAGCTAAGAGCCAGATCTTGCGTATGTTAGTCAGGGTCAACGCCACGGACGGCACAGCCAGCGTTGCTTGGAGTACCGGGGAAGGACCTCGGAAGACAGAACATGCCAACTGTAAGGTCTCCTTTGGCGATAAGCAAGGATGGCTTGATGAGTTTGAGCGCGTGAGTTACCTCATCAAATCACGCATCGACGCCCTGAAAGCCGCAGAAGAGCGTGGAGACGCCTCAAAGATTGGTCGTGGTCTTGCCTACAAATTATTTACTGCTCTCGTTGACTATGACCGTCGGTATAGAGGTATGGAGTCTGTCATCCTCGATAGCGCGACGTGTGAGGCAACTGCCAAAGTTGTATTCCAAACCTCGCCTGAAGATGGCGTGTTCAACACCCCGCCCTATTGGATCGATTCAGTGTGCCACATTTCGGGTTTTATTGTGAATGCCACTGACGCCGTCGATTCTCGAGAGAATATCTACATTTCACACGGATGGGGTAGCATGAGATTTGCCGAGCGCCTTGATGGCTCTAAGACTTATCAGTCATACGTTCGTATGCAGAATGTCAAAGGTACTAAAATAATGGCGGGCGACGCTTACGTCTTTGATGGAGATAAGCTTATTGGCGTTTGTGGCGATGTTCGCTTCCAAGCTATCCCTCGCAAGGTCATGAATATTGTTCTACCGCCACAGGGCGCAGCGGCTTCTTCTACCGCCGCCCCAGCCCGTGCGGCACCGGCGGCGGCCAAGCCTACGAAAGCACCAACTAAAGAGAAGAAGCAAGTCACGACAAAGAATCTTCCGGCTGTCAACAAGAAACTCAACAAACGTTCTGTTGTCGTTCAGGTAATGGACATAGTCGCCAAAGAAACCGGTGTCACCCACGATGAGCTTGCAGACAACATTGCTTTTGCCGATTTAGGAGTAGACTCTCTTATGGGTCTAACTATTAGCGGCCGCGTCCGGGAAGAACTCGAGCTTGATATTGACTCTCACGCTTTCAACGACCATTCCACTGTTGGTGCATTTAAGAAGTTCCTCGGCCAGTTTGAATCAGCCACCGGCGCTGTCGAAGAGAGTAGCACGGTCGGTGGAAGCGAGGACAGCGATGAAGAGGGCATGGGGTCTGATGACTCCGATGTTACTACGCCTCCCGATGATAGCGAGAAGGGCGAGGCAGACAGTGATTGCGCTGCTGTCGAATCAGGGAGCACAGGCGAACTACAGCAGATGATACGTGAAACCATCTGCATGGAGATGGGTGTTGATCTTGAAGAAATCATCGCAGCCCCAGACCTAGCTGCCCTTGGCATGGACTCTCTCATGAGCCTATCCATTCTTGGCATTCTCCGAGAAAAGAGCGGCCTCGATATTCCGAGCGATCTCCTGGGCCACAACCCGTCTCTGAAGGATGTTGAGAGAGCACTAGGCGTAGAAGACAAGCCAAAGAAGCCAACGCCACCGAGCAACCCAAATAAGACCATTGCCAAGAAAGAATCTGCGGTCGTAACTGTGCCGAAGTCTGTCATTGTCGCCGATGCTTACCCCCACCGTAAGGCCACATCTGTCCTCCTACAAGGTAATCACCGTACAGCCACCCGTCAACTTTTCATGATACCCGATGGGAGTGGAAGCGCCACTTCCTACACTGAGATTACTCAGCTTGGTCCCGATATTGCCGTCTGGGGTATGTTTTCCCCTTTCATGAGGACCCCGGAGGAGTACAAGTGCGGTGTCTACGGGATGGCCACCAAGTTTCTTGAAGAGATGAAACGTCGTCAACCCGAGGGGCCGTATGCTGTTTCGGGATGGTCAGCCGGTGGTGTGATTGCCTACGAAATCGTCAACCAACTCACTAGGGCCGGTGAAGAAGTATCTCATCTCATCATCATCGATGCTCCTTGCCCTATCACTATCGAGCCCCTTCCAGCTGGTCTACACGCTTGGTTTGCTGAGATCGGCCTCTTGGGCGAGGGCGATTCTGCCGAAGCCAAAAAGATCCCCTCATGGCTGTTACCCCACTTTGCTGCCTCGGTTACTGCCTTGTCTAACTACACTGCCGAGCCTATCGCAAAGGAGAAGTGCCCTAATGTTATGGCCATTTGGTGCGAGGATGGAGTATGCAAGGAGCCCACCGACCCTCGCCCTGACCCATACCCCACAGGACATGCTCTCTTCTTGCTCGATAACCGAACTGACTTTGGACCGAACCGATGGGATGAATACCTAGACGTCAACAAGATGAAGTTCCGTCACATGCCAGGGAACCACTTCTCCATGATGCACGGCGATCTTGCCAAGCAGCTTGGCGGATTTATGAAGGAGGGTATCAACATGTAATTGGGTTGGCCGGCGTTCTACAATTTTAAGCACAAGAAAAGGTATGTTGGAACGGCCAATACACACATGCCTACAATCGTCTTGAACTATTTAAGCCTATATACTGGGTCTCGCTCTAATCCACTTTTGGATCACTAACTTGGCAAATAGGAGGTCAAGTTGATATACAATAGAGACTACAACTTTGTTATACATTGTTTATATGTTCACGAAGAGCCTCTACGATACGAGCGGAGCGAAATCTTAACACATACTCTCTACATCGCACCAGTAGTCTTCCTAACATCATACTGAAAGCATATCAGGTGCGGGCAACAGTTCAAACCGCAAGCGCATATAAGAAACTACACACGGTTAAGTCGCCCGACTTCACAACGTTCTCTTAGCGGTATAGTGCTGCAATTATGTTTCGTGACAGATCGCCCAAGATGAGGTCTCGGGAGCGGCTCACGACACGTTATACATCATCAGAATGCCAAAAAGACCAAACGCTACGGCATCATCGGAATAAGTTGGGGGTTCATGCTATATTGGGCTTTTCGAGGCCTTCCATCGAGCGGGTTACCCTACTGTTAACGACAAGTCCAATTTCCATAGATTCTTTGGGGGTGGAGGTCTTTATTGCTAGCCAAGTATTTCCAGCCATACTATCCCTACAATATAGATTAAGATATCAAACAAGAAGTAGCCAATGGTGTCTCGTATTTAAGGTATCGTCTTCGTTAGCTAAACATTCACCATCCCTCAGCTTCGGCAGTAAGACAACAATAGATCTCATTCGCAAATACGGACCTTTTCTCCTAGAGAGGCGAAGTCCATAGACTTAACGGATGCGATGGAAATCCGTCTGAGGGCAGGTGAGTGAGCACAACAGAGTGGTCGGGAATTTGCATCACAGATCTCACCTTTCAAGTGTCATCTCACAAACCGCCACCATGTTGTTGGATTAGCAGGGGAACAGCCGGATGGCTCGGGTGCTCCCAAAGCAGTACACGGAACGTGGTAGCTTGGCGATGTAGCAAACATCCGAGAGCGCACAGCATATCTACTGTGCAGCTGTTTACTCGTCAACTATACAGTAAAGTACGCTGATCACATCGTCTTCCGCTTCAGGCGGACTAACGCAATTCACATACCAAACGGCCAGGTTACGCAGCCGTCATTGCCGTGATCCAGACTGCCCGTGTCTATGTAACCAGGAGGCTTGGCAGATGACATCTCAGAGAGAGAGCTGTGGCAGTCGTCTCGCTGGAGGTGGCTGCCGATGGACACGGATATATTGAAAGCTGAAACAACCAGTACCTACTACAATATGCGCGCGATTACGGGTGCATCTCTTCGGGATCAGCCGGATCACAAGGAGAGTTCATATCTCGTGTCGTCGCGCCGCACAGCTGGGAAATTGAATTAAACGCCGTGCCCTAGGGTCTAAGGCAGCCCAGGCGCGTACGAAAACTAAATATTGGTAGCACGCGTTTCCCGCGAGAAAATGGGATGAATAGATCCTGGTGGCTCTGGAGTCCCCCCACGAAAACCACGTAAGAGGGGATAGCTTGGGTGGCGCGAACTACTTTCCTCACGCAGTGCAACACACCAGCCGAAAGACACCTTGAACGGGAAACGCCCCACGAACGCAGGAAAGCGGACAGGGACCACGTTGTCGGATCGACCTAACTCAGGGCGTGCAACGTCTCCGAGATGTCCCCGCTGGGTGTCGTGGTGGGGAAGATTGGGGGGAAAGGGGGGGTGAAGGGCAAGCGAGTTTCTAGAGTCTGCCAGTAAGAAGAGGCGATAGCAGACGCGGCGCGTGTCACCGCGTCGAAGCTCAATACTATTGCGTCGTCTCAAGACCACCTGGTGTCGATAGTAGTTCCCGAAATAAGCTCACCTACTTCAGGTTGTGTTCGCACAACCATCGCTCCTGTCCCAAAAAGAAAAATAAAAAGAACAAGGTATTTTATCCTTGGTACCGGAGCTTTTGGTGTGAGCTTTATATAGCCGAGTTGAGCTCAGGGTCTCGATTCTCTCTCTACACGGCCTTAGGCCCGTCTCGCTTAAATCACCGCCTGTAGATAATTTTGCCAGCTGGTTAACGTTACTAATACCGCGACGTCGTCGTCCAAATCCAGTCTGTTTAGTCTTACATCAGATAAGTACAGGTTTCCTAGGCCGGACACCCACAACAGAACATCCTGTGTTAAAAGTCAAGGGACAATGACTTGGACGGCGCGGACAATCTTGACCAACAATCTCATAGCTCCAGATCGTGTGAAGGGGCAAAAGTTTCGGTGAAGCTGTTCGTTTTGAATTCGGGATATGGCCGGTGACCATCGGTTCTCGCTCGCTGCGTGTCATGCCTACAGTGAAACCTCAGATCAGTCGAGGTGACGGCACAAATGCCGGGAGTGATCGGGATCTCTGTGACAGATAGCATTTGATCTTGCATCAACAATGATGCACGATTTAATAATGCTAGGGGTGGCAATTTACCTTGCTGAGGGCTAGCACTAAAGGTGTCCCAGGTGAACGGCGTACCCCCAACATCGGGGTTCGATGCCTTAGATGACGAGAAGTGACGCGTGGTGATCTTCCATCTCTGGTCCACGAGGGAGATATTTGAGAAGGTCGGTCCATTGCGACATCTCCCGTGCCACGATTCGGCTACACCTTCAAGCCGCATCGGTGTCAGCAATCAAGTTCAGACAAGACACATGTAAGTGTCGTAAAGTCATATATGCAGATAGGGTAGTACAGCCTAATCAGTGTCGTTAGACTCGAAAGGCACCCTCGTTTTTACTTATCAGAGGTGGTGGCCTAATTACCTCGAACCGCCATCAAGAGACTTGCCGCTAAAAGCGTTGGTGCTGGCGTTCGATTGCCGGACAGTCTCTATCTCAAACATCAACTAATATGCATGGGCCTCCCAGAACATCGACTACGTATACACGATTCTTTGTATACGGATTTCTTACTCGCAAGTTGAACTTCGTGCTGTTGGTTTGACATGCAAAGATGACGAAGCCGATTTCAGTCTACGGGATATCAGGTTACTCTACAGGATAGCTGAAATAAAGTGACTACACGTTCTTCGTTTTCTTCTTCATCAGCTAAAGCCACTGGCTGATGATTTCGTATTAGTGGTGTTGAGGACCGAGAATAAACTGCGGCAGTATCGAGATGATCGGGCAACAACCAGTCGAGACTTCGGACCAATTGACCCCCCATTACTGGTATTGTAACGGTACCTCAAAATATGAGGGTGTGTTAGGCCATATCTTTTGGGATCGACATGATATTGCTGATATCGGCAGTCTAGACCTCACCGTCGCCTGGCGGCCCTGTGGGCCAATTACGTTGGGTATGCTGGAATTAGAACTCAGAAGGGGTCTAGAAGGGGTGCTAGGAATTATAATATTCCGACTACGCTTCGTATGGATATTTGATAGTTGACATTAATGTTGGAACGAGGATACACTAGCGGCAACAAGCTACGACGCAGGTGAGCCCACCGGGATTATCGTGGGAAGACGAACGATGTTGACTCCTGGTGCAAAAAGCAACTCTACTGTAATCCGCTTAGCTATATGCAGACCGTTGATAAGCGCTCACTTCTTGTAACCGTAGGGAATGCAGCAGTGTATGACTGGATTACTGGGCACAAATTAGTAGTAAGTCTAGCACGCCAACTGGCTTGCATCAAAAGTTGACACGAGTCCAAATGTCTCAGAATGGCGGTACCAGTTCAGTCACGCCAAGCTGCTTTTTTCTTGACCGTCTCCGCTGACGCGTATGCACCACACATACACTACAAGCACAGCAGCATGCATACTGTACATACATATCATACATATCATACACATACACATACACTCACATGCATACGCACATAACACACATACAGTACAGACTTACACACATGAGCCACGCTACAATACTTTTGTTGAGCTGGACACTGGCCTAGAGCGCATTGCTGGGTCAACTAGTTCCCAAGCACTAGCTGGGATAGAGAGGCAAGGAATGTGTCAGATAGAATGCGTCCATCGAACGACGGAAGCGGACGTCCGGAGGGATGGGAGCGGTGGCAGCATGAGCATGAGCATGAGCATGAACATGAGCATGAGCATGAGCACGAGTACGAGCACGAGGAGAACTGAAGTAAAAGAATAGACCCAGAATAGCATTCCGGACTGCGCCCCTCGCGTTCCCGCCACGCAGTCGACGGACTCACTGACTGACTGATAGAGCGAGATATTCTAGTTTCGCATGTTGGCTGATCGGTTGACCAGGATGATGATGAATGTGCCGAGCCACTGTGCCGGGTTTGGATTAGCGACCAGAGACGGCCACGGCACTCGCCAGCCCTTAACTCCAGGGTTCCATCCACGCACCGTTCTGACTCAGCTCCTCGGGGGATCTGATTGGATGCTCCGTCGAGGTCCCTCTCCAGACATGCGCGATTCCGTCCGCTAAGGCCTGAAGAGGGCTAGGCCAACTTACAGGACAGAGAGACCCTTTCGATTAGTGGTGCAACGTGCTGTGGGGACGGGGGTCGAGGCACGTCCGTGGTCTTAACTGTTCATGAATCGACAAGTTTAACCTGTCAAGACGAATGGTGAAGTCATCGGCTGAGACACCAGATGCACAAATGCAGCTGTATTGTTAGTAATAGTAAGTTAATATGTTTCAGAGTAGCGCCCTTGTAGATGACATAATCTACCTGCGTAGAATCTCTCAACCGTTGGTACTTCGAACACACACAGCATTCATTGGCCGTAGTGGTACCGTTATATACAGCATATAACCTACAAGGCATACCTGCCCGTAAGGTATTTAGATGTTTACCGTCTAGGTATGTGGGCAGGTGAGGGACATACAGTACATACCTGCGTGTCGGATGAGTTCTCCGGGTACGGATCGGTAGCGTCTCTGTGCAGGTAGGTGAGGGTTATTATTCCATACCTACCATGCGTGTAATGCGCCAAGAGGGCTATCCGTATTGGGGCGGTCTATAATCCTAAGCGTATACCCCATCATAGATGATTAAGGCACCACATGAAGCATAAAACACCTTTTATGACTGAATCTATCTATATGGGTAGCGAAGTGGAACAATGACCCCTTGTATACCTCCGGGTTGGAATTTAAAACCGAACGATATTACAGAGTAGATGCATACATCCATACATACATAGGTACATACATACATGGGTAGTGACAATTTAAATTTTAGCCGGGTCAACCACGGCTAACCTGGCGTACACCTTCATAGAGTTGCAGCTGGGCGCAATACTACTGTAGGTAGGTTTACGTATAGTACAGTACAGTACAGGACAGTAGGTATAGAACCTTGAACAGACTTATTGTGTGTGCAATTTACGTGTAGGTAGGTATCTCAAGCACCTAAGTATCTGCACTTCGTTTAGCACCCCTGTCTGCAACCTACCCCCGGTACCAATTACGGCTCCCTGCTCGTTGTTATAGTTTTAAAAAGAACAACAACAACAAAATGGTCTTCTACCCACACATATTCTTGGCCTCACTAGGTAGGTTGGGTACGATCCATCTACTGAAAAATCACCACACCTTGGCCCGTTTGGGGGTTTTAAGCGGCTCAGCACTCAACACCAAGCAAGCAGCATGAGCGTAGGTACGAATACTGCAGCGAGGCGATAAGTACCTACCTACATATGTACCTGAGGTAAGCATACCTACTGTAAGCACCTACCTAAGGTACCTACTAAAGTTGGGTAGGTAGGTACTGTACTGTACGTCTCCAGCGCTACACCCACTGCTGAAGGGGAAAGGAGAGGTGGTAGGTACTTGGAATTGGTCTACATTTCGGTGCCGAGCCTCACCTAGCTCAGCTTCTTTGGCGTCTACTGCTACTCTTTCAAGGTTCTCGTTACATTCTCTCTGCCTCTCCGCCTCTCTGCCTCTCTGCATCTGCGATGCCAGCGGGGTATTCTACCAGTGCAGCTTGCATTTGCGCGCGCAACCTCACACTCTATTTCGTCTATCCAGACCTACCTACACATACAGTACACCTACATACACACCTGGTAAGAAAGTGGACGTCCAGTCCAGGGTGATGAGCTACCCCGGTCCATGGCGCTGCATAGATCTCCACGACCTGTTCGAGCCTCCATTCATGAAAGCAGATGGCGCATGCTCGTGAATGTGGCCGTCGATTTGGCTGGTTTGTCGTGAGCATCCCGCCCTGTCCCCAAGCAACCACAGCACCATAGCACCATAGCACCACAGCACCACAGCACCACGGCACCCCTGCTCTCTCTCTGTCTCTCCCCCTATCTCTCTCTCTCTCTCTCTCTCTTTCCTTGTCCGTGTCTGCGCGTATCTCTCTTTCTTTCTCTACCCCGCGTTCATGCTCGCTACTGCGTGACGTCGTCCCTTCGCCCACCTACAAGATGCTGCCGTGGATAAGCCTCAAAGACGTGCATTGGCCAGTGGCATCCATCTCATCGACCATGGCCCCCTTACTCTGGCTGCTCGTTGATACCTTTCTGATCGCGTTCATGCTTGTCAGGATACATGTCACTCATGCCAAGAACACGCCCAATCGGTTATTTGCTGTGTTTCGAGGCGCCCACACCATCCCTTCTTCTTCTCCATAGTTGCTACCAGGCACACGCACTCAGTCGCCAGCTTCCACGATGCCATGCCACCTACGTACCCTTGCTCACCTGGGCACCCTGGGGTCTCGAGTGAGAGGGTGGATTACAGCATCCAGGCCCGTATGACAGCGTTGCGCGCTTGGTAGCGTGATTCGCGTGATTCGTAGCGACCAAGGACCTCAGCCGTTCTTCCCACCAAGGCCACACCCCCAGCCGCTGCATGCAGCTAACCAAAGTTGCGGGAGCTTATTTCCCTTCGTTCGAAGTACTGGTTCTTCTGCAACCGCGAACGTTGTTTGCGCCCTTAGTAAGTTCGTAATAGCCATTTTTTTGAGTTTATCGACCTTGGGCATTGCTATCAAGCCTTGGTACATAGACTTCCCCATCCGCCCGCCTTTCCAACCGTTGAGCCCACAACTTTACGGTTCCCCAGATCTCGTAAAAAGTATCAGACGTATCTTACCTTGAGCTGAAGAGCCCATACATCTATTTCTCTATTCATCTCTGCCTCCGATCCAACTTATTCCGTCACCCCCCTCCGTCTCCTCAAATAACCTGCCACTCTGCAATGCTGAATGAATCGGGGTGCTAGTTACTAAACGAAAGCCCCCCGGTTCACCACCGAGAAAGAACATCATGGCGCCAGTTACCAAGACTCGTGCACCCCGTCTACGAGCATCGTGTGACGGTTGTTTTATTGCCAAAGTCAAGTGCTCTAAACAGCGTCCTTGCTGTAACCGTTGCCTCGTAAGCGGACAACTGTGTCACTATTCGCCTTCGAGCAGGGCTGGCAAGCCGAAGACGGAAAGCAGTAACAATAACAATAATGACAATAACAACAATAACAACAACCCGACTCCGATCCTGATCCCGACCACATATCAGATGCCACAACCAATGTATTCAGCCCCAGACAATATGCCAATGCAGTATCTGCCACAACAAATTTCAAGTCATATTTTTTCCCCTGGAGGATGGGGCATGCCGACGACTTGCAGCGATGGACCCATGGCCGCGAATCCAGCTATCGCCAACAACATCGGTATGCTTGGCTATGATGACACTGGATTGTCCCAACTGGACCAAATATCGGCGGCACATTCGGGATTCTACCAAACTCCAACTCCTTGGGACCCGAACATGACGTCCACAGTATTTCCCAATGGTCCTATCGCCGGTAGTCAGATGCCCCTGGTCCAGACCCGGTCGTTCGACACTTCGATGCAGATGCTAGGAGACCAAACCCAGGAAGATATGGGCTTCTACTCTCAACCGTGCACCTCGCCGGACACAAAGATGCCCACATTAGTAGACCCCAATTCAGAAGAAATGGTCTACTACCCATTAACCTCGCCGGACCTAAACCTCGATTACCTCCCGAGTCCTAACACCACACCCATCGTCCAACCCACACCAAACCACAGCTCCAGTCGTGATAACTGTAGATGCTTCAATGGCTGTATTCAGTCACTTTTTGACCTACACAATGCTTCGTCCCGAAACCCAACCCCCCTTGACCTTGTTCTGGCTCTCAACGAAAAGGCGGTGGAAGAAGCCGCTGGCTTGATAAAATGCAGGAAGTGCACCGGTCAATCTGGAGCAGATACCACTACATTGTTCCTCCAGGCCCTTTTATATAAAACGGCATTATCGTATAGAGCTGCAATCCATGCACACTGCCGATTTGACAACATGGCGATACGACAGGGCAATGGATATGCGCAGAACGATCAAAACGACAAGATGCGAAAGGCGGAACTTCTGGGTACAGCGCTTCGGACACTTCAAGATGTTTTCGCCAGATTTCGCGGACAGTACGAAACGGCATTGACGATAGCTGTCATGGCCAGGATAGACCACGTCATCAAGTCTACTCTGGCACATGTTGAGATGGTTCTGGCTCAACTGGCCAATAATAACACAAATGGCGGTACAAAAGAGGAGATTGTGACGGAAGAGAAGGGGGTCTGAGTCCGAGTCTTGAGGGATGCTTTTCCACGAGGATTTAATACCATGGTATCCGGCCCTGATCGATCGCATCCCTGCGCTGGACAACTTTTCCTTCCCGTTGGGTAGGACTAGAGAAGGAAAAAACGAAAGAGGCATTTCTTAAATAATATGTTCGACAATATCTTCACCTTGGTGTGGAGTTCCTGGAGTCCTTGGAATTGGAGGGTCTTCCTTGGATTTGGTATTGATAGGTGATCATGTATCATAATGGTGGCATGGTGGCGAGGCGTTGGGTGGCTATCAGAAATTGTTAGACACATAGATAGGAACGGATATTAATGTAATGACGCCTTGAACTGTTTAACACTCTGTGCAAGCCCATACTGTATTCTTATCCCAGCAGACAATCACACGAGATTAGCTTAGAGATCTCGTCTGCATCAATTAACATTCTACTCTTTGATACAGCCTAGTCTTTACATCTATTATCATAACGTGGTTTCAATATTCAACATTGTTGTTAGTATTTGACCGACGGCATAACTTCAAATCGCTTCCAAGGGGGGCCAACACACTACAAATAAGACTGAAATAGTACGTTATCCTCCGGGGATCATCACGTGCATTATCAAAATTAGTGAAGGGCCAGGCTACCGAAATTGATACTCCAACAATAGAGACCCTTACATCGGACTTTGATATTAAAACAATGGGCGCTAGCTTTATTTCCTGAAACGGAAACACCTGATATAGTCTGGGGAAATGCCCCCACCCCCGCCTCTGATAATGGCTAGGGCGGGCCGCCTAGGCGGTACGTTAGTCTCCAGAGTGGGGGGGTTTCTAGTGGACAGATAGGGCTCACGGCAACATAGTCCTATCTAGGCTTAGTTGTCTCGGTACCCGGCAAAGGGTCCTAGCTACTTAGTAGAACTACCTATAGGTACTATAATTCCAAACCCTGGTAGAGAATAGAGGGCAGAACTACGGAGCACAGGGGCCAGAACTGGGGGACCATGAAGTCTCTACGGCGGATCCTATTTATGGCCGAACCACGAATCCGAACCACGAATTGTAATTGATTGGCTTGGGACAGACGAATGGTGCCTGTTACAGGCAGGTACCTAGTATCCGACTAGACTTATACGAAGACACTACCAACCTCCTAGCCATGATTTAGATTCTGACTAACCATGTAATCGAAATCAATCTAGGTACGTACCTTCACGGTGTCGTGTCATCACTATCGAGCATCCAGCATCCAGCGTCCGACATCTAGCGTCCAGCATCCAGCGTCCAGCCGTGCCTACTTACCTGTAATATGTACGCAGGTAGGCAGGTAGCCAGCCATCTGGGTGACATCCCGACCTGCATTCTTAGATGATGCTGATCATCCACCAGCGTAACCATTCCCACTCCCACTCCCACTCCCACTTCCACTCCCACTACCACTGCCACTATACTATTATTGTTCTCCACCCTCAGGTCATGCATCTTGGAGACGCACTTCTTACCGTCTCCCACAGAGAACAAAAGATCACCAAATCCTACCAGCACCCAAACTAGGTGATGAGTGATTATTATATCATCAGATCGTATGATATTACAATGGCCATTGCATCGTGTAATTTCAGCAGAGCTCATCCCCCCGGCCTTCTGCTCCACCCGGGAGACCAAGGTCACGATATCAAGGTCCAGAACCACCCGCAGGCTGTTGGTGGTCGACTCCCCAGCATGCTCACTGACAGAGACGCTGTGTTGTTCTAGGCATCCATCTCAAACGCCTAGCAAATACGCATCAGCAATACAGTACAGTACACACTGCATTGTTTTGACTTAGCGCCCGGAGACAGCGGAGCTGACTCGGCGTTACTGTTGGGTAGGATCTTTGTTCATTGGTCTTACCGTGTCATCTCTTCTGCTAGATTGCTATGATGCTATGGCCAAATCCATCCCCTGATGCAGCAATAGTCATATGCTGTACTCAGTATTTGCAACGAACCAAATAAACGCCACTCTGCAATGAAGATGGATGGTTCGGCAGATAGTGGATATCCCATGCATCCCCTTCGCAACATGACGCGTTTATTGCGGTAACGGCAAATCTCCCCGAGGTCGATATAATCATCAGTTACTAGTAGAACAGCTGCTTGCAAGCTACATCTTTCCCTATTCTATATACTGCTTATACGCCACTGAGACTGCTGGGGGTCAGAAGAGAGCCGGACATGTTTAACCCATAGGGGCAGTGTTGTCTCGCTCTGTCTAATATTAATATTGGCCTGATCGTGCTGAGACGTGCAGTCCTGCTTACGGTTAGCCTCTACATACCCTCACGATGACACTTGGGGTAATGCCATCGGCTACGTTATCCCAGTTGTACCACGACTACGCCTCTTGGCTATGCCTATTCCAGCTACCGTGTTACGTCGCTGTTATTAGCAACGGTAACCATCGAAGGCATCGGAGAATTTGGAATTTCCAAACCTACTGCGGAGGCGCCCAGCCCTATGGTTCTACCGTACCACGGCGTCGACACGGTGCCCATCATTGGATGCCTCCCAATGTTGCCAGACGGAACGCTCGCTGCAACCCGGATTTCGCATTGCACTGAAAAGAAGTCGGCGAGATCGCTTTCGCGCTCTCGACAGCCCCCTTTTACCCGGTACGACGTCGCGAACACAACGTTGCAGCCAAGGCGGAGCGGGTAGGGGTCGTGTGCGTGGTCGTCGAAAATCCCGTGCGTTCTTACCACGCACTTGTTGGGGGATTGATTTATCGACAACGGAAGGAAAAGAAATGGCTGGCCCACGACCCGGACCCATCTCCTCGGTCCCGCACCCCGAGAACGGTTTTGGAGCTTCTACGTTCGTTCACTCGGCCTACCTCCATGTCAAGCTATGGACAGAGATATGGGTGTCGACCCTGCACGCCAAGTCCGTTTTGGTGAGCGCGCGCGTTTGGGATGTATGCTGCGAAATGCCTGCCCTTCCCACTCCGCATTGATGGGCGTGGTAGCTGCGGGCATCGTCTCAGCTGATGAACCCCAAGCTCGTGGGCGGCGCGCGGCTGAAGGCGAAACCGGGAGGGAGGCAGATAACGATCTGCCATTCCGCTTCTCGCTAGCTGTTGCCCGCACGATATGGTGTGTATTCGCGCATGGAGCGCTCATGTGGTGGTTGTGAAACGCAAGAAGCACGAACCTGTAGGGCTGGCTGGCTGACTGGCATGGTGCTTGGCGGAGGTCTATCTGGTGGTAGGGGTTTGATCTGACCGGCTGTGGAGAAAAGTCCATCCAGTCCCAAACCCTGTCCCAATACCAAATGCGGCTGTGCTGTTACCAGCGAATCGCATGTCGTTCTAAAACTGCCCGAGCTATCCGTTGGTCTGCCTGGCTGTTTTTTCGCGACTTTCGATTGATCGTAGGGGAAGTTGAGGGGGGGAGGATGCCACGTTGGCCGGCATTGCATCGATGAGGGCGGTTTTTGCTGCTCTTACGTTGGATCGGTAGGTGCCGCTTGGCGATCGCGGCGCGAGAAGAACACGCGCGACCAGTGGTAGGTTAGGGTGGTGAGCTAGCTAACTAAACTACAGCTGGGTGGCTGATAATGCGTATTGCCATGTGACTATCTACTCAGGTAGGACATTATTAGCAGGCCTATTGCGGGCGATTTGTCAGAGCCCCAGAGAACAAGCTTCATATAAGAGCATGCTGGTTATTAGTTGATAGTGTTCTAGAAGGAAATAAGGCTCTGAACGGCGGTGTAAGGACAACGGTAACACGACAACGGCGAAGTGTAGTACGCGGGATGCAAGTGACACCCGCCCGTCAGCCAGATTCTGTAACACGGTCCAAAAAGGGGCGATTCATGTGCGCAAAACATGTATAAAACGGGCGAATAACGATCGGATTCATAGACCCTCTCTGCGAGTGACGCCAGCATGCAGAAGTTTTAGGAGAGGCATGGAAGAATATTGACGTTGATTGGTACACATGTTGTAGACTCGATATGTATACTAGTGTCTATCTGGTCTATATCTGGCGAGCTTTACGTACTGGATTATAACTAATGCACTTTTTTCGTTCCAAATCCACCTCAGGCCGTGTACTCAGTGAAAGACTTTGAGAGACATTCTTCGCTCGATAGGTTTATACTCCGCCACCTGAGCATCGTATGACTTGGCCTAGAGAGAGGGTAAGCTGATGCGCTCATGCTGTGAGGCGGGAAAGGGGAACGAAGAGACTGACCATTGATCCACTCGCCCTCCTCGCTAATCAGGCAGTAGACCGCCTTTCCGACGTCCGCCGGCTCACCAACGCGGTCCAGAGGGCACATCTTGCGAAGACCGTCCTTGATGATTTCCACCGGCATGCCCTTGTATCCGCCGGGGACGTAATGCCAACTGTTCTCGTCAAACATGTCAGTCTGGATGCCGCCTGGGGCGATGGCGTTGCAGGTGATTCGCTTGCGGCCGCAGTCCACGGCAAACGCGCGCGTGAACCCCTCGACGGCGGCCTTGGAGCCGGCGTATAGCGCGTGGTTAGGGATACCCGCCATCTGAGCGGCGATGGACGACGTCAGGATGATACGGCCCCCCTCGCTGCAGTGCTTGAGCCCCTGCTGTGCGACGAAGAACTGCCCGCGGCAGTTCAGGTTGAAGACCTGGTCGAACAGCTCCGGCGTCACCTCTGTCTCCTCACACCACACTTCCATGCCCGAGTTGGAGACGACGTAGTCGATGTGGTCGAAATGGTTCAGGGCCTTCCCGAAGAGATCTACCACCTCGTCCGGCTTGGAGATGTCGGCCTGCAGGGCTATCGACTTGGAGCCAAGCTTCGCGAGCTCCGCGACCACTGCCTCAGCCGACCCGGAGCTGCGGCCGTAGTTCACCACGATCGAGGCGCCGCGCTTGCCTAACTCGAGGGCGATCCCTCGTCCGATACCCCGGCCAGCGCCCGTGATCAGGGCTACCTTGCCGGCTAATGGCTTGACTTGATTACTCATGGGTGACGAGGCGGAATTGGCTGGTACTTGCCCCGAGGTAGCTGAGGGAGACATTTTTTTTTTTTTGGACTAACTGATTGCGATCAGGATGGGGGAGGGGTAACAACAGGGACCGAAACAAGTGTCGTCGACTATAAGAAACACGCTATCGTACTGGGATCGTATGGAATGGAAAGAGGAATCACAGGGCCGAGACAGGTTAAAAGCACCCTTTTCCCTCTTATACTGGCAGGCCGGAATAATTGATCCCTCTGGAGGAATTCCGGTACGGAGGACTCTGCTTGGGGAAGTTCGGGCGGGGTGCGACAAATTGTTGAGCGCACATCCGGGGAGGCGTTTTCGCTGTAAGGTGGCCTCTTAGCAGAGAGCCCATCGCTCCCGTCCGGTGGCAATAACGCATTTCTCCTCCAGACTTTCGTCCCATTGCGATTCCTCCAGCGGAGTGAAGTGCTCAATCCACCTGGCAGCATATCTTGCTCCCGCTCGAGACCAATGAGCCCCCCCCCAACACATGCTACGTAGCCACAGGCAGCTCGAAGGCTAATAGGAATCTGGTGTCTTCGTGATTATGGGCTGTACCGCCTTGGGTGAGAACCCGCCAGCTGAGGGTTCTGGATACTGTGCTGCTGAACGATAACTTGATTCCGCCATCGGACGTCCGTGTGAGACCTCCCCAGCCCCAATTGTGGGGATTAGAAGGTTTCGACGCACATTGGAAGTGACTCGTCGCTTTATGTTGGTACCGCGAGAAGAATGGGAGGGGATAACGAAACTCAACAGAGCGAAACGGTAAAACAATATGAAGAATCCATGTTCCATGTCGTAATGTTGGTCTGTCTAAGTACATATACCTGCGTAGTTTGATTGTGGGACTACGCATGCATTTATAGAGTTTGTATGTGCCCCGGATGTCTCATAATCGATTACATGGGTAACCCCCCAATTTAAATGCATTAACTGGGAGAGTAGGTACCTACACTAGCGCGAAGGGGGGGGTATCCAAGACGATCACCGAGACGGTCACGGATTTTGAAAATGGTCTCCGCTGTATGATATTCTTTTGACGCTCTTAGCGTTGAAGCGGTCTCCATATCAAAGCGGTCTCCAGTTTAAAAACGATCTCCAGATTTCAAAATGGTCTCCGAACACTAGTACAACCCGCAAAAGAAATATTTATTTACCCGATTGTACTTTTTTTTTCTACGGTTACAAGGTTACTTAAGGTCTACGGTTTACGGTTACAGTTACAGTCTATGGTTACGGCTGGATTCGAACTACGGGTTTACGATTACGAGTACAGAGTATTACAGTCACACTACGGAGGTTATTACGCGTGAAAGGTAGGTACTGCAATTGATTATTATATGGCTATTGTGCTTGTAGAAATGGCAGTTGCAAATGGGTGTAAGTGGTGGTTGAAGGTGCAGTTGCAATTGCAGTATTTGGGGGGGGGGGTGTTTGTGGCCTTGTAGGCAGTGTGTGTGTGGCCTGTAGGCAGTGTAGGCAGTGTAGGCAGTGTAGGCAGTGTAGGCAGTGTAGGCAGTGTAGGCAGTGTAGGTAGGCAGTGTAGGTAGGCAGTAAAATCGCCGACATAGTCACAGGATCCACAACATGGTCACAGAATTCCAACATGGTCACAGAAAAATCAAAACGGTCACAGCCCTCTAAAAGCGTCACAGGTATTCCAGACTATTTCGGGCTGGCAATTATTTTAACATAAAAAACCATATTATATATATGATATTCACCGTGATTATGTTTAAAATAGAAAATGCAATTAGAAAATCTATGACAGTCACTAAGTGGGTGACAGTCATGGTGATCATCTTGGATACCCCCCCCCTTGCGCTAGTGTAGCTATGATAATGAAAGGTACTAAGTGAAACTTGAAAGGCTTCTTGCAATATAATAAACTCGCTATATCTTTTTTCCCATTGGGTTGTTTAGACGCCAGCGCTCTTCCTATAGCCTGACCCGTGGTGAGCTTCTATATTTTCATAGTAGCTTAATCTTGACCATATGGCTAGTCACCAATTTTAATTATAAGT
Source organism: Xylaria telfairii (assembly GCA_022495065.1). NCBI lineage: Eukaryota > Fungi > Ascomycota > Sordariomycetes > Xylariales > Xylariaceae > Xylaria > Xylaria telfairii. The sequence continues at coordinate 13,131 of MU383965.1, read as the reverse complement.
GTGAGCTACACATTGGCACTGGTGAGCTCATGCATTTGTCATCGGACATGCATGCAATGAATGCACTCAACAAGTCATACCCAGTTCCTATACTCTAATGATGTGATCTAGCCCCATGATCTAATTATCAAACGCAAACATAACTCCCGACTCGTATACATACTTCTCCCATCCCCAATGGCTTCACGACCCAACACAGTAACAGACAAGCGACGACCCTTATTCTAATGAAACGAGTTTGCATGAAACCCATTGGAACTGCCATTGCCGATGCCGATGACGTGAACACGACCATTTCCATTGAACAGCCCCTTGTCACTGGGGACAGGCGACGACAGGTCTATGTCGTTGTCGCCGTCGAGCCACCGCCCCATCTTCTCGTACATGTCCAGCCAGAGGCGGTGGGCGGCGCCCTTCTCGGGGCCCTGGATGGTGGGGAGGAACTCGTCGACGTCGTGGCCGAGCATGCGCTGCGCCGCGCCGAGGTAGCGGTAGCCCTCGGGACAGCGGCGCAGGGCCTCCTTGGAGAAGGTCGGCGCCGTCTTCCCGTCCACGGGGACGACCTTGTCCTTGTCGTAGATGAGCTTGACGTACCGCACCTTCCACTGCGGGGGGCTGCCGCCATGGCTGCTGCTATTGCTACCGGCCGGCTCCTCGAGGCAGAAGAAGTGGAACCGGCAGTCGCAGTCGACGTCGAACACCACCGGCTCGACCCCCCGTTCCGCGTCCCCCGCGATCGTGAACCGCTGCGTGATCGTCGCCTTCATCTTGCCGACGGCCCGCCGCGTCTGCGGGTTCAGGTCCACGCACGTCCCGCACTCGCGGTGCATGATGAAGTCCCCGCGGGACTTGCCCTCCTTGGACACCTGGATGAAGCTGTCGATGGTCTGGCGTTTACTCCAAGCTGGGTGCGGGGGCGGACGGGTATGTCAGCTTGCTTCCTCACTGCGGTCGGGGGGGTGGGGGGTCTGTTCACTTACTTGTCCAAACAAAGGCGTCCTGGCAGAAGAGCGAGCGGAAGTTCTTCCACTCAGACGCGTCTCGGTAGACTGGCCATCCTTTGCATAGCTCTGAGATGGTGAGGCGGTCGAGGATGTCGGCTGGATGACCGTTGACGTGGGAGTACATCCCCAGCTGGGGATCAAGAGGGGATGTCATCTCTGTTATCTAGGCTTTTGTTTCGGTATGAGGCTTGGATGATGACTAAAAGTGAGAGCGTCTTAGAACGTAGGGGATATAAAGTCTACTTTGATAACCGATCATATAGTTTTCTCATCAGGCCTACCAAAGAAAGGGTTACCTCCGTGGAAGGTGCTGCTTAGATTTTATAATTCCCCTCGCGTCCTCGCATCCTCGTGTCGCCACAGGCATCTCGGCTGTCTCAGATCGCCGAGTTTCGGCTACTCGCCTGAGAGCCTTTCAGGGTCCAATGGCTCGCCAGACCCCTGTGATGTGGTGATAAACACGCCGCCTTCCGGTCGTTTGCTCACCAGTCAGTCAGTGAGTCAGTCAGTCCTCCGCCGCATCCTCCTCTCCCCCCCTTGCCGGGTGCAAACACACAACGGGCCCCACCGAGAGAAGCAAGCACGCAAGCGCGCAAGCACACGCAGCGTCCCGTCAGATCGGTCGACGGCACAGCGCTGCTGCTATCCAGCCAGCCACCCATCCAGATGCGCGCAAGCGTAATAGAACCGAGAGGCGAGGAGGGGAGAGCCAGTCGGCGAGCCAAGGAAAAGAAAAGCGGACTTTGCCTCCCCCTCCCTGCACCAGCTTCTCATCTGTCCACAAGGCGAAACGTGACGGGGTCTCGACCGATGATGGAACGCGCCATGTGTGTCTCGGGGTCCCGGGCTACGACGAGATAGATGGACAGCTGGATGGATACTGTAGAACCCCGACGGCAGACCGCAGCGATCGGCCGAGTTCGTTCAGCTCGTTCAGGGTGAGTATGTGAGGGCGGGCGCGGGAGCCCCTCGTTCGCCCGTCGCGTATTCCCGGCAACAAAATACCGGGTGCCTGGTGCGTGCCGTGTGCGACGACGGGAGGCACATTGTGTGCCGTGTTTTCCCTCAGCTGCGAGATGGCGTCGTGGGACTGCGTCGACCGTCGTGAAGTAGTTGGGCCCCCCCCGGTCGCGTGGCGCTTGCATTGGCTCTGGTGCATCCAGCACTGATCACGTCGCATCAAAGCCTGCCACAGACGCCGTGTGATAGTGACATCCCACCGCACATCCCACCGACGGTGTATCTGGATCCTCTAAGCCCGGGTTTGGCAGTTTCAGGCACCCGTTTGGCGAGTGACAAAATGGCGGCCGTAGCATGCTTCTAGATAACCACCCGTGTTGCATATAGATAGACACCTACACATTGTGGCTGTAGTGTCGACAGCCTGTGTTCTGTTTCATTGGGCTGCCGTGGCATGGGAGATGGCGTTCGTCCCGTTTGAGACTGATTGATTGTACAGTTGTACACTCGTACGCCACCGTAGCTCTCGGCCTAGGTGTAGGTAGACAGACTCCTTGCTCCGAGTTAGAAAACGAACGTGTCGAGTGCTGCAAGTGGTGTGGATTCTAGTAACACTAGAAGCATGCCCGTTTGACAATACTCATGTCGGACCACGTTACGCTTATGTCGTCTAGACGACACGTTGTGAGACGTTGGCAAGGACACATCATTTATACAACATGCCAATATCAACGACGAGGGTCTTGGAGTGCGACTCGTGTCCCCAGGTCAAAGGTGATGCGCGCTGTAACCCCGTTTAACTCAACCAACCGCAAGAGGAACGCGGTCCACGGTGTGAGGGATAGCGGCGAAGATCAATATGCAGCATCGGCCATCGAAATGCAAGGTGGTGATGAACGGGGCGAGAATCAGGAGACTTTTCACCACACGAAATTCGTAGCGAACCTCGGCTTGTATATCGCATTCTGATGCCCGTGCCCCATCTTGTGAACAGATGAAATGTGTGACGAATAGGAATAAGAAAAAGAACATTACCTAATAAGCGCGCGGGAGCTGGGAATATCCTAGTGTAGCTAGATTATTATCACGACCGACCCATATCACAACAGACAGTTCTTTTTGATTTACAATAGCTTACATATTACCACCTCTCCCGACACCCCTTCATTGCACTGTAAGTACCCGTAGCGAAAGGTAGAGAGAGATACGGCACGACGTACTAAGTGCAGCAGTAGACACAGTAAGTAGGTAGGTTGTGCACGCATCTGCCATACCACCTCGGCTTATATAAAAGCAACCACACAAACCAATGATGTCCCACGATCGTCAGACATGCCAATGCGCCACGGAACCACGGCCTTGATAACCAGGTTCGCCAGCGACACCAACAGCAGAGCCAGTACCACGGCCGCAATAACCGGGCTCGTTATCAGTGGCGGTAGAACCAGAGCCCAACAACAACAACAACAACAACAACGACCACGACAACGACCACGACAACGACCACGACAACCCCGCACAACAGTGCCAGCGACGACACTTCATCCCTCGCCCCTCACCATGCGCGCCATGTCTACCTCCCCGGGCGCGAAGCCCCCGCCCTCATCTCCCCCCTCAGCACCAGCAAGCTCGCCCGACGCGCCTCCGAAGCTCCCCCCCTCAGCGCCGCCGAGTTCCGGGAATACAACCGACTAGCCGAGCACATGGACGCATTCCACGCGCACTTCCGCTCGACGTGGGAGACGCTGTACACGTCGGCATCAAGCGGGCGGCGTGCGCAAGGGCTCTCGATCCGGGCCTTCATCAAGCTGGGCCTGGACTTCGTCTCGCACCTGGAGACGCACCACGCCATCGAGGAGCGGTACGTGTTCCCCGAGCTCGCGCGGCGGATGCCCGAGTTCCGGACCGGCAAGGAGCGGGACCTGCCGCCGCCAGCGCACGCTCCGGGGGTGAAGGGCGGCGGCGGTGGTGGTGAGAGCCGCGAGGCCGCCGAGCTGCTGCGGCAGCACCTCGAGATCCACCACGGCATGGACGGCCTGCGCGCCTACCTGAAGGCCTTTGCCTGGCTGGCGAGACGGAGCTGCAGATGTCGGCCCTCAAGGCCCAGCTCGATACCTGGGGCACCGTGCTCTGGCCCCATCTCGACCAGGAGGTCAAGACCCTCGGCGCCGAGAACATGCGTCGCTACTGGTCGCTTGACGATATCCGGAAGCTGCGCATGTAGAAGAAGAAAAAAGGAGTATTAGTCTTCGCCATTGCCTGTACCCGCCTAAGACTCCAAGTACCCCCTACAATAGAGTGTAAATAGATAGATAGGCTGAGAGAAGGGGGAGTGCCCACATTATGCATCCAAGAGTGTCGCATGCGAGTATGCCACGAGCGAGATGGATACTCTATTTGGGGATAACCCGAGATATATATAAGCTTACAATGTCCATAGAGGTACTACTGCGATGGCACACGAGCATAGACGTAGGAATAGAATATAAAATATGCTGAAATCAATTTCAATTCCTTAGCTACAATGTAGTAGATGTGGAACTGCTTGACCGCCCCGTTATCCCTGGGCCAGTCCCCGATGGCACTTTTTTCATCGAAAAGCAACCCGAGCCATATCCACATGACATAGAAAAGAGACAGAAAAACAAAAACTTGTACGCCTGATGTTTGTCTAACCTCGAACAGCACCGCCGAGCACACCTCCCGTAAATTGTGTGCCGCCGGCTTGTCTCTGTCCCGTTCCGCCCGTCCTTGCGCCGCCCCGACCCGTCTTTTGACCTCCGCCACGACCACCGCGCTGGTTTTGCCCGCCTCTCCTGTCAAACGCGTTGGCTGTGCCTTGTGTCCGCTGCTCGAGCGTCCGCTCGTTGGTCTCGATGAGCGCTGCGGCCTTGTCCGACAGTGTGAGGGCCAGACTCTGAAGGCGAGAGAGCTCGACGCCCTTTCGGAAGATAACCGTTGATGTGACTTGGTCGAGAGCGGCGGCCAATTCCTCGTGGCTGATCATTTTGCTCACGATGGAAGAAACCTTGTGATCATCAAGGTCGAACATTGATGACAGAGTAGACACGGCAAGGGTGTCGTAGAAGGGGGCGTAAGTAAAGAGGTACGTTCGCAGACCTTCCTCTTGGATCTGCTTAGAAAGCATGGCCTTGATATCATCCGTGTTCGGCATGAGATCCCAGATCTTAATGCTGTGAATGAAGTTGATCGCCTTCTTCCATTCACCCGCGGCTAGTGCACGGGATGCCTGCATAACGTGGTCGCGGGTGTTTTCGGGTGGGCCTGTAAAAATTTGTCGTTCGTGATACTCAAGCATACGCCGATATGTCTTGCTGATGACGCGCTTCTTGATGTCAGGTGACGAACCCGTCTGGGCTAGTAGAGGGATCTCGAGAAGCATGCTGCATGTGAGATAGACGCATTCGAGAAGCTCCAAGTTGATGTGCATGTGGAAGGGTAGCTGTCTCTGTTTCTCCAGGCGTTCTTGTTCTGGCGAGACTTGGGCAAACCGCTGGATCATAACTCCTTGGGCTAGGAGCTCCTTTTGTCGGCCGCTGCCGCAGATTTCCTGAAGAGTGTTCTGTGCGTCATAGACAAGGCCCTTGCGGAAAGCGCAGAGGCCCACTTGTACAAGGGTACGGTTGTAGAGAATCTGTGTCTGGACATCGAAACTGTTGATTGTTTCTTGCAAATGCGACATGAGCATCATGTCGCGAGCCTTGTAGTACTCGTCATGCAACGCAAGGAAGTATATCTGACAAAGCATGGCACGAGCACGGATAATACCCTCGCTGTTAATAAAGAGGTAGTTGCATAGGACGTTGAGGAGTTGTGTGGCATCTGTGATACTGTCTCTCGGAGTAATCACTGACTCGACGGTGGCGGGCACGGGCTTCCAGGCGTTCTCCTCGAGGATCTTGACGACCTGGGCAGGTTTGAAGTAAACATGTTCTAACCTCCGCATGACAATTCGGTTCAAACTGTCCTGGGGGATCTGCAGAGCAGAATCCTTGCCGAGGGTCTCGTAATAGAGTAAACCACGGAAGATGACATTATACAAAGCACCCTCGTCCGTTAGACGATCGATATACTCCGAAGTGTGAGGGTCGATGGTCTGGAGCGACCGGGTCAGCTCGTCGTCTAGGCGCTCTACGTACGATACTATGCTGCCAGGAACCTTGATGTATTTCTCCCCGGGTTGTATTGTAGGCGGCTTCTCGTCATCGTCCCATTCTTCCGCGTTCTCGATCACTATGTGGTCTCGGTTCTCCTCAAGCACCTCAAATAACGTGGACAGCTCCTTCTCGGCAGCCTTCCATTGTTCAAGGGGCATAGAATTTGATGTGCCAGTTCCAAGGTCGAATCTGGCCGAGACGAGGGTCAGCAGAACACGAATGGTCTGGTAGGGGGTGTTCGCCACGGCATGTAGCTTCTCCATGATTCGGATCTGCTCGAGTCTGTCAGTGTTCTTCTTTCCACGAGACTCCAATATAGTGCGGAGGTGCTTGAAGATGCTCTCGGGTGTGAATTGGAGAGTGCGGCCGCCCTTGATGACAGTCTCAAAGCCGTCGTCATCCTGTTGCTCAACCTGTGCGGTATAGGTCTCGGCCTTGGTCTTCTTGGGCTTCGGGGCGGGCGCCTCCTCCTCCTCGTCGTCAGAGGCGAGGAAGTCAAGCGGGTCGTCCCGATACCGATCGACCTCGGTCTGGTGATCCTGCTTGAGCTTCTTGATCTTCTGCTTGACGGCGTTGAGACCGCGGGCGCTGATGGCATTCATCTTCTTGGGAGTGACCTTCTGCTTCGAGATGGTTTCGTTCATGGCATCCTCGAGCTCGACGATGGCCTTGATGTAGAGCTTGGGAGCCTGGCCGCGCTCCGTCATCTTGACGGCCTGGCGGTTGAGCTTGTCAAATTCTGTAGTTTAGCGAGTTAGCTGTCGGGCCGTATTCTTCGCATCATGCTTCGGGAAAGCTGGCAAGCCGGCAAGCTGCTGTGTGTACGCACCATTGGAGACGGCACCCCAGTCGTTGATCTTCTGCTTCTTCTCGATGGCATCGATGGTGGCCTCGAGCTCGGCGAAGCGCTTGTCGCGGGCGCTCTTGACGGTCTTGGGCTGGTCCTCGTCGCTGTCTTCGCTCTCGGACGAGTCGCCGCGCAAGAAACGCGAGGCACCTGTCTTCTTGACTCCCTCTTCATCGCTGCTCTCGTCATCGGACCCGTCTTCATCTTCGTCCTCCTCTTCGGATTCCTCTTCCTCCGACTCTTCTACGTCCTTCTCCTCCTCCTCCTCCTCCTCGGAGTAGAGCTCCTCCTCATCGGAGCTGCTCTCGCTAGAGCTGTCGTCGCCGCTGCGGAAGAACCGAGACATGTTGGCAGGGGGTCGTCCGTCGTCGGTTGATCGCGGGAGGCGCGTGTGATGTGCTTGGCTAGACGACAACAAACAATATTCCTGTTCACGGCCCGGACAATGAGTAGGATGTGGGTGTGGGTGTGGGCGTGGGCGTGGGCTGGTCAAGGGAAAAAATAACTTGGTCCGATTGAGGGGCAGACCACAAACTTCAGGTGGACCGGTGTTTTGAAAATTCACAGCGAATTTTACAGGTGGTGGTGGATGTTGGTGGGGGTTGCCGCTCGCCGACCGGCAGATGGCAGGACAGTGCTGGCCGGCCACAGTGCACGCCCGCCTAACTTACCTGTTGCAGCCTCAGGTACCCATGGGAAACAGTGTATATATGACAACCCCGCACAGGTCCTTAGTAGCATCTGATGTTGTTACCGAAGGCACTACGTAGGTACCTAGGTTAAAGGTTTAAGTAATTCAGTACAGAAACTACCTAGGTAGTTTTTAAACAATGGTCAACCAAACTCCAGACACTGGTATGAAATCGCCAGTTACCTACCAAGTCAAAGGTATCTATCTAGCTGGGGTTTTAGGCGAGTTGAAACTTACTAACCTTAGGTACCTAGGTTAGGGACTTACATAAGTACCTTTTGTGCCGGGGTCCGTGTAGGTTTTCTGGGGGGCCTGCTGCAACCTGGGTGTAAAGGCCTCTAGAACAGGTATAGAGCTAGAGGATGTATCAACTTAATGTTAATTTATAGAGGAAATAGAATAATTAACACGGGGCTACCTGTGCAGGGTCCTACTATACTACACTGGCTGTGCCAGCACTGACGACTGGCTGCCTCAGGCCGCTAGAGGCCTTCTACTTACCTAAGTATGTATCTACATTATTCACATAGGTACCTACTGTATTCCTCCGAACAACTCGGAGCAGCTTGATCGATTCCCAGGGGCCGGCGAAATCCACCCGTGTGTTAAGTTCGCGGGCCTCGACCTTGGTCAAACATCTGAGTTGGAGCTCTATGTACCCGAGGTTCGTCATTTATTTGAGTGCGAAACCTAACTCACGGTCGCAGTATCAAGCCCTGCAACAAAAACCTATCGTGTCCAAAATGAATAAAGGCCGAGTCCGCGACTGGGTCAAAAAACGGTGATATATCGGCTTGCCCAACGCACCACCATATGATGCTCTGCTCATCGACATAAGTAACACACATAAAGGCAAGGCTCCACCGATAAGTGCTTTATAGTGTAAAAGATCTACAGATGAAGAAGAAAAGGAAAGAAGCTATCTAGGAACGCGCGGGGCGCGGGAATGTAGTCATCAACTGTCGGTCTTTTGGTTTGTGTCAGTTCTGAACCTAGGTAGCGTGGCTTTTATCCCTTATCTATAATAAGCCTCTAAAGTGCATGTGCCAACAGATCCTGGGTAGGTAGCGGACCATTGTTGCAACAAGCAGAGATTCTAGAAAATCATGATAGATATTTAAAGATGCTTTGTGTATAAAAATCTAACCTCGTGCTGCACCAGAGTACTGTGTACTTACATAGATATTCCCGGAGGGCGTGGGGGAAATCATCATTGGGGCCTACTATATCGTCCCTGTCCGCCCTACAACGCCAAATAAGTTCCTAATCATGCCCTTTACCGATTTTAATATTTTAACCTTCATAACCTGCTTATGTAATGCCTTATTGACTAGTACTATGTATTTAGATGAACAATAAATGTTTTACGTGTGGTGTGAGACTGCTTATAGGCTCACTAATCATATGACAAGGGGCAATACACCATGTTGTACAACACCGGTTCGCCATTCGCACTATAAATATACTGCATGACACCTTAATCAAGGTGTTCAAATTTCCTTCTTTTTTGTAGTTCCCGAGCTGCTGTGTTTACTCACTACGTTGCTACATAATTAGCTGTAGTAAGGTGTGGGTGGATGAGACATTTGGAGATTGTTTTCAGCCACCGCTATCATGGGAATCATAGGAACTACGTAGTTCGTATGGTACTGTGCTACGGTGCGAGCCTTACTTGAAGATTATCATTGACAGGATGCCCACTCTCCCCTCCAAGCTTGCAACTGAATGAGATTGTCTCACAAAGCAACCACACCGGTAGCAACGAGCGCCATAGCAAAAGCATATTGAAATACCCCAAGTGCCGGAAATGCATCCAGCCCCCCTCCAAAACGCCCAGCAGCGCCAGATTTCTTGTCATCGGTGCCATTAGTAGTGCCGTTGGTGGTGCCATTGGTGTCTTTCGAAGGATCGATGCAATTCTCAGCCGTTTCACAAAATGAGTTACTATCCCAGTCGATTTTAAGAGCACCGCCCTGGCTAGCGTTATTAGAGACGTAACCTGCGTCGATGGTGCCACATTTATCGCAGCCGCAGGAGGATGATAGCATCGCGTGTGTGAGGTCCTTGATTTGGCCCAGTGTCAGGCCGCCTTCAGGTGCGGGAACGTCTGTGGGGAAAACACAAATAGCTAGTCCATTTAGTTAAGTGAGGTCTAAATAAACTTGGAGCACAAAGCAGTCAGTAAATTCATGAGAATTGGGCATGAAGCATAAACTTACTTCCAGGTGCGTCCCAGTTAAGGTTGAATGTCGTGCTGTCGACAATGAATTTTGAATCCTTGAAGAGACAGGTAACGTGAGAACCATTGCTATAGAAGGTCTCGTTAGGTAGAGTAGATGCCATCATGGTATCGTAGAGGATCTGCATGACGGAATGGCCGGCGTCGAGGCCCGTGAATTGTTCTGAAGTGCAGTATGTGCTTAAGGGCCCAAAAATCCCCAAAACGTTCTTGCAGGTGCAGCTTGGATCAGCGAGGATAATCGCAGAAAAGAGAGGCAAAGCCATGATTCCGCGAACGAACTTGGGTGGCAGCATTGTGTAAAGCCTAGGAGTAGTAATGAAGGAGGGGATCAGGCAAATTTGACGTGAAAATCTAGATGAGGAGTTGTCCGAGAAGAAGAAAAAGACAATGGGATGTTTACAATGGCCTACTTATAGCCACAATGATAAGGGAAGCTGCGAGCACTCGAAGATACACTTTGATATATTGAGCGCAACATATAAGACCTATTTTCTAATTATAAACTTGCGCCTGGCTGAATATGCAGGTTGATCCTCTTGGAAACATCAGGCCCTCTTAACCCCGTCCTTATTGGATGAATAGATGAAATCAAAGTAGGCTGTAGATAGACCTTTTAATGGCTAGCCATATTTTCTTTTCTTTCCACTTTTACGGTAACAGCCGGTCAGCCGTATTATCTCGTGAGGGATATAATAGTAATGTCACAAGGTACGCAAGGCTCACGCATAACAAAGAGACTTAAGTATGTACATAGTTATAAGTAACTTAATAAAGGCATTTTAAAGACCTCTGAGACAGCAATAAGTGTCTATTTTTTACGGCATATTCATAGTTAATGAGGTTTATTTCAATGCAAAAGGTTGGTGGTAAGTCTCCTAAGTACTCCTTGCCACAAGACATAAAAACAAAGGGGCTTTTATATATGCATTTAAAATAGCCTCACGTAACGTTCGTGACACTCTTAATTAAATAAACAGTTATACAAAGTAAGACAAGTAATCTTATAAGGTAACATATAACCACTAAGCTATATAACTAAAACCACTTTTTAATATAAAATAAAGGTTGTGCTAAACTAATAAGCTATAAAGTTAAGCATTATTATAGTTTTAACTATTAATAAGGCTAGTATTAACTTATTATTATTATATAAAAAAAAGAAAACTTTTTTTTTAAACTAAAAACTATTTAGTTAATATATATATATATAAGCTATAAGCTTATATTTAATACCCCTAGTTTTTAAAGGTTAATTTATAACGTTTTATAATAATATTTTTTTTTTAAATTATAATTAACTTTAATTATAAAAAATAAATTAATTATATATTATAATTAAAATAAATTTTTTTAAATTATATATATATAAATAATTTATTATTATTATAATAATGTTATTATAATAAAAAATTATATTATTATTATTTTTTTTTAAAATAAATTATAAAGTTTATTAATATAATAATATATAAATATTAATTTAGTTTAATTATTATATATAAATATTAACTTTTTATTATTATAAATTTTTTTTTTATGGCTTTTTTTTTTTATGGCTTTTTTTTTTTTTTTTATATTATTATTTTTTTACCCTGCTATGTTTTTTAAAGTTATTTTTTTATTAATAATAAAAATAATCATAAAGTAAAAAAAAATATAGATTAAAAAAAAGTGCGCGCATATAATTACTAGCGAAGCTAGTAATTATATATATACGCCGCACTGCTCCTTAACGGTTATACAGCAACACGTTACTAGCTGCCTGCAGTAGCAAGCACTAATAACGCTGATGGTTGCATGGAACGCAAAGGGTCCAGGCAGCGGAATACCTTCCGCGACCTTCCGCCACATTCCGCCATGATCGCCGCCAGCATAAAAAGTCTGCATGTTTCCGCACCAACAGATAGTTTTTAGCCAGACACAATAATACCACCAGTCTCGCCCACACTTGTTTTATCTGTTTGTTTTGATTCGTTTATTGTTTACATACGTACGTACACCTACCAATAAACGCGGTAGCTATAATATTATATATAAAAATAAACCCCGTAAAAGTTTATATTAAAATGCCAGGGGTATAAAAAAATCTCTACTAACTTTAATAAATATTTATAAAAAACTAACTTTTTGTTTTTTTTTATTTGTTTTATTTTTTATATTAAGTTTAAGCTTTAATTTATATTAACATTAATATTTTTTAATTAAATCTTTAAAATAATAAAAATAATATTTATTAAACTATTTGTTATATTTATATTTTTAACCTTTTTATTATATTAAATATTTAAAATTATTTTTTTTATAGTTAAGTTAATATTAAAAAACTATCTTAATTTTATAAATATTATTAATACTTTTATTAAAATTATTATATTAATTAACTTTTATAAAGCTAAAAAATAATATAGTTTATTTAAATAAATCTTTGTTAACTTTAAATAAATATAAATATATAATAAAAATAATAAGATTAATATAAAAATTAAAAAGTAAATTTAATTTATAAATAAAATCTTTAACTCTACGCTTTATTTTTTAAAAACTAGCATATTACTATAAATATTTCTTTAAAAAATTCCTTAATAAATAATAACTATTATATAATTAAAATAAAACCTTATTTTTAAATAAAAACTATAATAGTTTATAATTCGCGTTATATTATTTTTTTATATAAACTATAATAAAATTTATTATTAACTTAATATTTTATTGTAAATATTTTTATATAAAATAAACCTTGTTAAAAAAAATATTATTGGATTTATTTTAGCTAGTAGTTTTTTCTAGTAAACCGGGTAGCTTAAAACTAAATAATTATTTATATAAAGTAAATTATATCGCTTATAACTTCGTAAAATTAAAATTTTATTATAAAATAAAATATATATTAACTTAATTATTTTTAAAATTTATAAAAATATAATAATATATAATTATTTTTATTATTTAATTTTTTTATTTAAATAAACTATTAATTTATAAATAATATATAATTGTTATAAATAATTTTATTTTTAATACTTTTTAAATACTTTATTAAAATACTAATATAAACTTATAATCTTTATTAAAAATAATTCTTTTAAAAATATTTTAATTATTTAATAATAATTATTAAATAAATATTATAATTTAATCTTTAATAATATATTTATTATTTTTAAAAATTAATAAGGTCTGTTTAAATATATAATATATAATAATTA